>JAWNKV010000347.1:0-162521 GCA_035041805.1 Amiota mariae | reverse complement strand
CATGAAAATAAAATAAATAAGGATAATATGAAATACCAGCCTCTGACCCGATGGGGGAAATTTATTTGCAAATAGAAGCGAGCTATGCCCCTACTCACAGCTATGTGTGGTCAGAGACATATGAATTAATAAACTACAATAATGTAGATGGTAAAGGTGACCCAAATCAGCGACATCCAGTTCATCCAGCCTACAGCGTGATCAGGAGTCCCGTAGGCAGCGTATGACGATGGTATTAATCGATGATGGCGATATCTCGGGTGAGAGCACGTGATAGAATTTATTATATGACGTGCATAAAACTCGGAAAGGATCGTGTAGGGCATAGTTAGAAGTGCATCTATTCAATGCCAAAGGGACAAACTTTCTGGTAGGACGATTAGGGACACAAAAGTTTAACTGATTCAATAGCTCAGGAGAATAAATTTCCCCAACTATGAGCTTATGAAGAAAACTAATCCTAAGAGCTATCCTACGATGCACCAAAGATGAAAGACTGGTAAGAAGGAGCCTATCAGAGTAAGATAGCAAACGCAAATTAGGATTCCAGTTTAGGCCACGAAGGGCAAACAGGAGGAATTGTTTCTGTACAGACTCAATTCGAACTTGATTATTTATATATTGCGGTGACCAAATACAAGAGCAATACTCAAGGAATGGACGCACAAGAGATATAAAAAGAGTCTTTGTGGTATAAGGGTCATTAAATTTAATAGACCATCGTTTAATGAAACCAAAAACACTCTTCGCTTTATTTACGATGGTTGGTTAAAACACAGCTTGGGATCAAACTGGACACCGAGGTCATTAAAAGTAGAGACTCGCTCGAGTTGGACGTTATCAATCATGTAAGTAAACGAATGAAGCTTACACTGATGATACGTCATTAACTTACATTTGAGATATTTAGATATAAATAATTTGCTGAATACCGAAAATGTAAAGAATCAAGATCCTTTTGGAGTCTGAAATGAGAGACACCATCATCAAATGAAAAGTACAATGTTACATCATCAGCGTACATTAGGACACGAGAATGTGAGATGGAGAAAGGGAGATCATTTACAAAAAGGTTAAACAATAATGGGCATAGATGGCTTCCTTGAGCAACACCAGAAGTGACAAACACTGGACCAGAAAGAGTGGACTTAAATAACACTCGTTGAACCCTATTTCTCAAATAAGATGCAATCCAACAAAGAAGATGTTGTGGAAAACCTACAAGGTCAAGTTTATATACAAGCAGATCATGATTAACAGATTCAAACGCTTTACTGAAGTCAGTGTAAATAACATCAGTTTGACGTTTGACCCTAAAACCAAGATTTACAAAAGATGTACCCTCAAGCAAGTTTTTAGTTGAAGATCGCTTTTCCATAAAACCGTGTTGAGACGGAGAAATAATTCTTTTACAAAAGTGATAAAAGGTTGAAGTGAGCATTTTTCCAAACAATTTTGTGATTGCAGAAAGTTTAGCAATACCCCTGAAATTGGATATGACAGCTTTGTTACCTTTTTTGTTCTCCTTCCAGATAGGAGGGAAAGATGCGCCCTGAAGTGGAAAGTTTCAAAAGTGGCTTACACAGAGACTCAGCACTTTGCTTAAGCAGACAACTAGGTATTTCGTCTGAGCCAACGATTTTAAATTTTTAAGAAGACACTCCTCCCTAATTACTGCAGTAACCAGGTTACAATGGGAAATGGGATAAGGATGCCGGTTTTGAATATAGGATTCAGAGGAATAAGTGGATTGAAAGAATTTTGCAAACAGGTCTGCAATACCAAAATCACTGTGGCCATGTTCATTAACTTGATACAATGATGAGGGGAATGAAGAAGACTTGCGCTTTCAATTCACAAAGTTAAGTATACTCAGGAATACTTAAAGGCTGGCATTCTTTGTTTCAAAAGAAGCTGTTGCAATGATTGACTATAGATTTCCATACAGTGTGTCTAAGAAATCATGTTATGCTGAAGGAACTAGATAATTCGAGATACCAAAAAAGGACCCAAAAACCAATGGGAGATTAAAATCACCTAACACGATGAAAGAGTCACGGTCCCGAAGAATGTTATTAACAGAGTTAATGGCTCTAGCATGACACTTATAAGTTTCCAAATTGGAATTAGGCGGAATATAAAAACACGATATATAAACAGCTTCATGAGGCAAAAATAACCTCGCACAAATAAATTTAATATTGGCTGAACAGTTGAGATCAACGAATTCTGATCTTAGGTGAGAGACAACAGCTATTAGGACACCACCTCCGCGTTGAATAGGGCGATCTATCCTATATGTAATGAAATTAGAACAGAAGATTTCATTACTTAGAAACTTAGTGAAGCCATGTCTCGGAAAATGCTATAACATCAGATTCAAAGGAGAAACTATCCCTTTACAAATTATTAAGCTTGGAAAATAAACCTCTAACATTTTGATATATTATAGAGATATGATGAAGACAGGAAGCTAATTTTTTGGAGCCGAGCTTGGAGCCGAAGGTGAACTAGTGAGTACCCTAACAGTACTAGGTCTATTCCTACTCTTATGCTTAAATTCATGAACAACCATACTTGGAGACCAGAATTTCGGATTACAAACTTCGTCGAATGATTCGGAAGGCACACTAATCTTGAACGACAAAATATCCGTAGGTTTTGAAAAATGTTTGTACACTAACCTTCACATTAGTCTTGGAAGCAATATACCTCTTAATATTGTCACAGGTAGTATCATGATAAAGTCTAGATAGGAAAATATGTTTCCGGAGGGCCACTACCGACAAGATAGGTGGTGAAATCATATTCAAAGTATCACTATAAAAATATGGCGATATTGGTAAAGGTTCTAAAGTTGTCGCAAGTGATATTGATGAATGAGCAGCCTTTTTGGACTCGTCTGGTAAATGTACCATTGTGGTGGGGGAGTATACCAGCATTGACGCCACCATTCCCAGAATTATCCACAATTGAGCTAGACGAGCGAGGATAAGCGGGTCTAGACCATTTGGAGGGGAGGCGGCAAGTCGACCTGATATTTAGTGAGTAAATCAGTGCCCGAATCAAAATCAAACGAAAGTTGCTTTACAGCACTATTCAACTTGAAAAAATTGTCACGTATACTACGATACATTGACATAAGTCAATTGGGGTCAACTATGTCGGTTTTATGTTAAAAAGGTGAACCGTGTTGTGAGGAGAACCACCACGCTGCGGACAGTGATCATTGTCAGAAAGACCTATGCTCTACCTGTACCACTAGAGGATAAGAGACCAACCCGACCTGAACTGAGCTAATGTGGTTCTAGTACTACAAGGAAGTCCCATTTCACTATCATCAACAGGTGGAGGACGGCCTCCTAGCACAACATTATTCTGGTGTTACTCTAAAGTATTTTCAACTGCCCTCCGATGTAATTCGTCATGACCAGACTTATAACGACTACTATGAACAGTATCGCCTAATAAGAAAGCAATATCTTCCTCGTATGTACTGATATCCCTACGAATATGGCTGGATATACCTATTAATGTCATCACAGGTAGTATCATAAGAAAGTCTTGATAGGAAAATATATTTCCGAGGGGCCACTACCGACAAGATAGGTGGTAAGTCCACACTCGAAGATGGCGATATTGGTAAAGGTTCTAAGGTTGCCGCAGATAATATTGATGAAGATGCGGCATGGTTGGATTCGTCGGGTAAAGGTACAATTGAGGTAGGGGTATACCAACATTGACGGCACAATTCCTCGAATTATCAGGTCTTGACCGCTTAGAGGCATTAATGGCAACATTCCGGTTTTTGATCACAGTGGTGTTCGACGAAGGTAGAGAAGAAATGGGTTTAAATCGTTTGGAGGAAGATACTGCAGATAAGGGTGGAAATACCTGTATTACAGGCAGCACAGGAGTTGAAGGAGGATTCGACTGGAGGGGCAATTGTGGCAGGAACAAGAGAAGTGGTGGAAGGTAGTTGGGGGGGAAGCATGGTTGCCCATAGGAGAAGGTGACAATAAGAGAAGGTCCTCCCCTTCTCGAATGAATCGAACTCATATTCAGTCCCGTACACTTCAAGTATGAAAAATTGTCGCACAGCCAACAACGTACTGCGCGTAGAGAATCAACATCAAAAGTATTCTTATTTTTACATGAAGGATTACAAGAAATCATATTCACTAAAAAATAATCGGTCAAGCTAACCTAACCTACTTCATCAACACTCAAAGAATACATTTTTGAGCGAAGACTTTCAAATTCTCTCATAATTTTTCCATTATTCTCGTCCTTCATCATACCCAAAACCTTTTTATTGTATATTTTTATATTATATAGTTGTGCTAAATCATCAGATATTTCTGAGGTGTCAAAATTCAACTTTATATCATTCTGAAATCTTAATAAAAATCTTCTGTTTTAATGGAATAAATAAAAGAATCTGTATCCATGTAATTTAAACTCAAATTTTCATTGAATTTTGGTCTCATATAACCATAATGAAAGTCATACATCTTCCATTTGGATAACTCTAAGACTGAAAAACCTAAATATATAGGCTTATTATAATATGTCCGTAAACGTTTTATTTGAATAGCATACATGTCTTCAGAAAATTGTGTACAACTATGGAAATTAGCTTTTGCAATAAGTGCTTGCGCACCCAATATGTTTCTCAAGAAGTGACTAATTTGACATTCTCTATAGTTTTACCATAGACTGCATTATTTAACAATTTAAAAAAAAAAATTCGAATGCGTTCTTTGCAAGTGTTCGATGCTTAGTATTTATAACTTTTAAGCCATTGCGATTGTTTGAAACGTAAGATTCTATGTACTTTTTTTAATTCTAAACCATATTGTCTACATTGTTGCAGTACACGATAGTGAATAATATATTTTTCCTTATTCTCGAGAACTGCTATAAGTTTTTTACTTTTTGATGTGCCTATACTCTTTGTTTGTGAAGCGAAGGGTAAATCGTTATGCGCATCATATATTGAAGAGGGGTATTCTAATATAAAACTTATCTCAGATTTTTCAGAATTATTTTCCGACTCATAATTGAGTATTTCTATCTCACTGAGCCATTCAAACTCATTATATGGTAGGTATTGTGACATAGCCCAACCATAAAGATTGTTAGCATCTAAATACATTAAAAATTCGCTCGGCTTGCTAACAACATAATCTTCCATATATTTGTTGTTGGCTATATCATAACGTTTAGAACATTGCACCAAACCACCTTGAATACCTGATTGCACAAAGTGATACATGTTTATATCTGTTAACAATTGTAGTTTTTTTGTTGACTTGAGCATAGCATCCCAAGATAAACACGGTGATGTGTAATAATGTGCTGGATCAAGCTCATAAATACTCCTGCAAATAAAACCAAAATTTTAAAAACATCAGTTAAAAGAAGTAAGTCTGTCTTCAAATATAACTTCATGTAGTCACATAATGTTCTGCACCCAAACACCTTCCAAACATTTTGAGCATGTTGATACTCATCTAAACTACATTTTTGATTAGTGAGAGAGTTAAAGAATTTCTCGCGAGGTGGTAGTTCTTCGTCTTGCAAACGTTCAATTGAGTCTAGATAGTCATAAGGAAAAACGACGAACCAAATCAAAATGATTATCGTGAGGGACAAAATTTCTGATTGCACATAACTTATCAATACTCAAATTATTAGCTAATTTGTCTAAGCTTGTCGCAATAAAGCGAAACAAGTCTAAGAATCTTACTTCCAAAATATGCTTTTCTTTTCTTAACGGTATGTACTTTGAAAACGAAATATACAATTCTTTATTCAGAGGTAAAACTTTTAAATCTCCAGTCATCTTTGCTAATTCTCTAACAAATAGGTTTGTGTCATAGAGTGAAAAAATACTGGTACAAAATGTGGAATTTTGAAATTCAAGTTGCAAGCTTTATGAGCTGCACCTCTATACCTTCCACTCAGATGACAATTATCTCTCACTCGATCATTTCCTAATGGTTCTCCGCAAATGGAACAATGCTTCTAGGTATGCTCTTTCTTCTTCCCTATTGATGGTCATTGGAACAATTCTATTCAAGTAATGGGTATGTCGGGAGCAGATGGTTGAGGTTGACGTTCGATCGAACGCGCCTGTTCGAATGCAGCTTCAGACTCTGATAGGACAAAGGTGAATGTCCTCAAAACAGTTCGTGATAAAGCCTAAATCAGATCGCACGCACAAATCGAGACGTCAAAGCAACAACAACAACAATAGTAACTAGCTCTATAATAAATAACAGAAAAAGCACAGCTGTATCATAATAAATAAATAAAATAAGTAAAATAATACATAACTGTTCATCTTGTGCATATTCCATTTCTTATATACATAAGCTTATAGGTGATGTAAAATAACATCTCCTCAAAACATTTGGTGACACCGACGTTATATTGTTCACAATTAAATTGAGTTATTGTTGTTGTTGTTCGGTACGCGTAAACTTAAAGTGCATAATAATAAAGGGTGAACTACTAATCAATAATAGGTACCGTTTCTATCGTGAAGCGTCTATGTGCATGCAAACGTGTAGCAATATACAATATAAGATCATTTCGGTACAGACATATATACTCGTTGTGCAGTTTTTTCGTTTTAGCTGTTTCTTTTTACATACTTTATATACATAAACGCATTACATACTTTACATACATACATGTATACTCAGTGCGCGGGTGTTCTGTTCAACAGTTTTTTAAGATTTTATACAATAGCATATAATATCAGTGGCAAATACGTTATATGCATAGTCGTTCTGTGGTATTTCGGTTTTACTGTTTTTCAAAATACATTACATTTTATATACTTATACATTGCTGGGCATATTTTTATAAAAATGGAGCAAGAGCAATCCGTGCAAGAGCGATCTGTGACGCGTAATGCTCCATCGGTGCCAAGTGAACTTGACTTCCGAAAGGTCAAGGCTACTTCGATTGAACGGGAATTACGCGCTATAAACAATTTTGTATCGCTGGTCGTATTAAATAGCTTAAGTGAAGCGGATGTTTCGGTACGTTTAGATAGATTGGAATCCATAACTTCAAGATTTGACTCAGCACAGTCAGATCTTGAAAGGCTAGACTTTAAGGAATTTGAGAGTGATGCTTGAATCAATTTCTCAAATCTTTATTGTGAGCTTAAAGCGAAGCTAACTCATGAGCTTAACCTTCGACAAAGGGACACAGCTGCTCATTCTACTGGACTGCGTCAATTTATGAATGATCCAAACATATCATTACTTGAGCAATCACGTACTTCTCGTTTGCCTGAACTGCAGTTGCCGAGATTTTCTGGAGATTATACTCATTGGCCTGATTTTTACGCAATGTTTAACACCATCGTAGGTAAAAATCAGGACATATGTAAAGTGGAGAAGTTCCAGTAATTGCGGTCTTGCTTGGATGGTGTCGCTTTGGATGCAATACGCTCTCTTTAGCCAACGGAATCAAATTACGATAAGGCGTTAGATATTAAATCGTTTTAATAATAAATTATTAAATTTTCAGGCACACATTCGTTCTATTTTTGGCATACCAAAGATGGAGAAAGGGGCAGCAAGCAGTCTACGTGAATTAAGCGTCAAGATTAATGCACACTTAAGAGCATTAAGCACAAAGTCAACAACGGCGGAGCTGACAGACGGTCTGTTAATCCATCTCATCGTTGGAAAATTAGATCGAGTTACTATGGAGAAATGGGAAGAGTCTCTACAAATAAACAAGCTGCCAAAGTGGACGGACATGTCATCGTTTCTTGAAAAGCGATGTCGGATGATGGAAAATGTAGAAAGCGCTATGGTGAAACAAATACTTAGCCATCAGGTGGGAAAAACTTCGTTTAAAAATACTTTTGTCACCTCATCTTATCATTCATGTTTATTATGCAACGGTAACGATCATTATTTTTCAAAATGTCCACAATTTTTAAGTCTATCGATCAACTCACGTTACAAGGAAGCTAAGAGGCTGCATCTTTGCTTAAATTGTCTTCGTAAAGGACATGGTCTGCAACAGTGCAGATCAGGACATTGTAAGCATTGCCATGCGAAGCATCACTCTTTGCTTCATTCAGGAGCAAATTCACCTACTCATGGTACGCAGTCTGTAATAGATACACATGCTCAACCGCCTGCTTCATTGTTTCAGCAAATATGCCCAATTCTCCACCTACTGATTCAGAAACCAAAATAGCCGACTATGTGTTGCTTGCCACTGCTATAATATACATAAAAAGCCGTTCTGGGTTTTTGTGCCCTGTCGTGCGTTGCTTGATTCTGCATCGCAATTAAACTTTATTACATCTCGTTTTGCAAATCAATTGCAATTAAAATCATATCGATCAAGCATTGCCATATCTGGTATAGGAGAATCTAATCTTTCGTTTGATAAATCTACTAATGTTTTTGCCCAGTCTCAGGATAAAAAGTATCATGCTTCATTCACTGCTGTTATAACTGACACAATAACAAACTATCATCCTTATTCTAACTTAAACTCTTCGAATTGGAATACCCCAAAAAATATCAGTCTTGCTGATCCACTGTTTTATAAGTCTCAACGTATTGATCTACTTCTTGGTGCTGGACTTTTCTTCGAGCTTATGTTTGTTGGGCAAATTCGCATTGCTGATCACTTACCTACTTTGCAAAAGACAAGGCTTGGTTGGGTGGTATCTGGATGTCTTTCACGAAAAAGGAAATATACATCATTGCAAGTTTCAGCCGATTGCTCAGATATCAGAGCCAATTTTAATGACTTAGCAGACGTTGTTAATCGGTTTTGGGAAATCGACAGTTGCTGTGGTTCATCGTCTCCCGTATCTGATGAGGACATACTTGCTGAGCAATTATTTCAGCAAGGCTGCACTCGTCTACATTCTGGTCAGTACTCTGTTCGTCTTCCGTCCAAGACCAATTTTGATGCACTTGGTAATTCATAAGGAAGTGCATTAAGGCGATTTAGGACCCTCGAGTCTAGGCTGAATAGGAACACAACGCTAAAATCACAGCATTCAGCGTTCCTTCAAGGGTATATCAATTTGGATCATTTGTCTTTGGCTCCTAACAAGTGGAATGGGCCTCAATATTTTTTACTACATCATTGTGTGCAAAAGATCGATAGCACCACAACTAAATTACTCGTTGTATTTGACGGCTCTGCAAAATCTGCATCTGGTTCATCTCTAAACGGCTTACTATTGGCAGGGCCATCTATACAACCAAAGATTTTTACAACACTTTTACGTTTCAGATTTTTCAAAGTTGCCTTGTGTGGGGACATTTGTAAAATGTTTCGCTGTGTTCGCATAACACACCCAGATGAATATCTTCAATGTATTTTGTGGCGTGACAATCCTAACGAGGGCATAAAGGCATACACTTTAAACACAGTCACTTATGGAACAAAGCCAGCAGCATTCTTGGCTATTCGAGCCATACATCAGCTTTCCTACGACGAAGAGTGAATTTCCGATTGCTGCTAAAATCATACGCAGGGATTTCTACGTCGATGACTTAATAACTGGAGGCGACACAATAAAGGAGGTTTCTCAAATTCGATGTCAGGTGAAGGAGGTATTGCGGAGAGGACATTTCCCAATACGCAAGTGGTGCTCCAATGAACCTGCAGCGCTTTCTGGCGAGGCTGAAGCGGATAGAGAAACTTTTCTCAAATTTCATTATGGAACAGACATCATAAAAACACTTGGTTTATCCTGGGATCCTGTTTTGGATAATCTACTTTTCAATTTTACGCAAACCTATTCTGAGGTGTCAATCACTAAACGTATAATTCTAGCTACCGTTGGTAGATTCTATGATCCTTTGGGATTAATGGCTCCTATCGTCACGAGGTTAAAGATTTTTCTTCAGATTCTTTGGAAGGAATAGCTAAATTGGGACGAAAGTTTGCCACAAACTTTACATTCAGTTTGGTTGGAAATGGCTTTGCAGATCTCAATCGTTACCAGCCTCAAATTTCCTCATTTCGTCTTGATGCCTCATGCTACGTTTCAAATTCATGCATTTTGTGATGCAAGTATGGCTGCTTATGGCGTTTGTATTTACATTCGTTCGGAGTTCCAGGGGACATTTTCATCACACTTGCTTTGCTCTAAGTCTAGAGTAGCTCCATTAAAAACGTTAACAATTCCCAGGCTAGAACTTTGTGCAGCTCATTTGCTTTCTGAACTCGTTGCCAATATCTCTTTAAATCTACCATTCGATTGCACCTTTCATTGTTGGTGAGACTCAACAATAGTTCTTGCATAGATACTTGACTCACCATCAAATTTTAATACCTTTGTTTCTAACAGGATTTCGCAGATTCAGGAACGTACTGTGGGTATGGAATGGCATCACGTGAGTTCTCAATTAAACCCAGCTGACATTTTATCTCGTGGATGTACACCTTTTAAGTTGCTGAAATCTAACCTCTGGTTCAATGGTCCATCGTTTTTGCTTTCTGGTGAATCTAGCTAGCCTGCAACCTTGCCAGCACTTGTAGAGCTATCAGAACGTCGCCATATAACATTAGTTTCTTCATTGCAGATGGACATGTCTTTTTATTGCAAGTTTCAAAATTCATTTGGAAAGTTGCAGCGGGTCTTTGCATACGTTCACCGGTTTCTGATGCTGAAATATAAGGACGTTCCTCGATCTAAAGGTTCCCTCACTGTTGATGACATCAGAAGCGGCACACATTTACATATCAGGTGTATTCAGCAATTGCACTTCGCGGATAATTACAGAGCACTTCAACTCAAAAGAAAGCTTTCATCTAAAAGCAAGCTTCTATCGCTCAATCCTATCATCGACTCGATGGGTCTGATGCGGTTTGGTGGACGGCTTCAAAATTCATACTTGGAGTATGCTGCTAGGCAGCCGTTGTTATTACCAAAGCATCATCCTGTTACTAGCGCAATCATTATGTTTTTTCATCACAAATTTTTACAAGCGGGGCCTCAGGGTCTTCTTGCTGCTCTGGACAATCGGAGGTCACAGGACCATATCAAACATTGTAAACAAATGTATACGTTGTTTTCGACTAAAGCCAAGGATCGCTGAACATATTATGGCTCCATTGCCTGCGGAGCGTGTTCAGCCAAATCGTCCATTTTGGACAACTGGGATTGACTTTTGTGGCCCTTTTTACTACAAATCGGAAGTAAGGAACAGGCCATCGATTAAATGCTACATTGCAATATTCATTTGCTTCGCTACTAAGGCTGTACACTTGGAGGTCGTGGAGGACTTATCCACATTATCATTCATAGCTGCATTCAATTTGGTCGGACAATGCTAGTGAATGCTTAACACTTGGCATAAACTAGTGTTTTATTCCTCCCCGCTCACCTCATTTCGGTGGCTTATGGGAAGCCGCTGTAAAATCAGCCAAATTTCATTTTTATCGTGTTTTTGGCAAATCAATTTTGTCATTTAACGAACTTCATACACTTGTGTGTGAAATCTCTGCAATGTTAAACTCACGACCACTTTGTCCCATTTCAGAGAATCCAGATGATTTAGAAGTGCTCACTCCTGGGCATTTTCTGATTGGTTCGTCATTCGCTACAATTGATGAACCTGACATAAAGCATCTCAACATGGATCGTCTAAGTCATTGGCAACGTGTGTGCCAGCTGCAGCAGATGTTCTGGGTAAAGTGAAGCGTTAGTTATCTGTCACTACTTCAAGAGCGTGGCAAGTGGCGCTCGGCGGCTGCAAACCTGCAACCAGGCTTATTGGTACTAATTAAAGATGATAACTTGCCTCCACTCAGGTGGCAGCTGGGTCGCATTGACAGGGTTATTCCTGGGGACGACGGCATCGTTCGCGTTGCTATTATCCGAACGGCAAATGTCCTAATCAAAAGGGCAATAGGCAAGCTTGCAGTTCTGCCCCTTAATACCTCTTCGGTTGGAACCACTTCATCGCTTCCAACGGGGGGAGCATGTCGGGAGCAGAGGGTTGAGGTTGACGTTCGATCGAACGCGCCTGTTCGAATGCAGCTTCAGACTCTGATAGGACAAATGTGAATGTCCTCAAAACAGTTCGTGATAAAGCCTAAATCAGATCGCACGCACAAATCGAGACGTCAAAGCAACAACAACAACAATAGTAACTAGCTCTATAATAAATAACAGAAAAAGCACAGCTGTATCATAATAAATAAATAAAATAAGTAAAACAATACATAACTGTTCATCTTGTGCATATTCTATTTCTTATATACATAAGCTTATAGGTGATGTAAAATAACATCTCCTCAAAACAGGGTATATGTATATTTAAGAAATATCCTCAAAAAGAGTTAATAAAAATTGTAGACCTGCATCTTCACCTGTTTTAAGCACAAATTGATCAAGAGCTAAATCATGAGCACATTTTATATAGTATAAAAAGGCTATGGGTATATGCTCTCGAACGATTGTAGTATTTTCACTTATTTGGAACTCTCTGGGGCTAAGAAAACACTCAAAATCAGCATAAATAGTAAAAGGAATATCTAATTTGCGTTGATAATTCTTAAATTCTAAACTACACTTATCTTCATCTGGAAAAAATGTCACCATTTTTCTACATTCAATCTTGTGTCGTTCATTCCTGCTTTCATCGTGTGTATATGCCAAACATGTATTGCAAAAGAATAGTTATACAGGATGTCTCGTTAATCTCTGTCTCACAAGTGTAAAACGAAAAAAAGACAAATGATTTTTAAATTTATTTTATTTTTTTTTTTTTTTGTTTTTTTTTATATTACACGTTTGATATTCACCTCGACAAATTTTTTATCCAAACAAAGTGCGTGTTTCCCTCCTCCTCCAACAACAATAGACATATGACCTATGACATATGACATTTCTGACCACTAGTCAGGTATATGATTTCACGAACCTTCTCATCGTATCCAGAGACATTGGTGCTGATATTTGGCTTCATTTCATCAAATTTCTTGATGAATTTCAACTCCATTGGAATCATCAAATTTGAAAAATCAAGTATGAAATTCTTGTTCATTTCAATTCGCTAATTCTCGATATTTGCAATATTATATGAAACGCAACGATCAGGATTAATTGAGTGCGGTTTCATTGCTGAAATTATAGCCCATTTGAATCAATAATTATCCTCATTCTTAATGAGGGATTTCTTTATCTTGAGAAAATGTGGTAAATCAATATAACTCCCCACTTTCATAGGCGTGTATTTATTGATGTTCATCTCAAGGTTCAGGATTTTGAAGAGTGTCCATCCGCTATCTTTTTCTTGAAACTCTGACATTTTTTTATTATCTGTTCAGAGTGCTTCTCGAAAAGATCTTTGATATTTGTAACTGATTGTAACGATTGTCATCCTGGATTGATTTCAGAAAATTTTAATTTTTTCATCATCACCCATTTGTTTCCAATATTTACTCATTAAAATGAAATTAATCTTGTAGGTAGTAAGTTCTTCAAGATTTTCCTCCATCAGTGGAATGATTGATTTAGAGACTTCACCTCCTTCTTATTTTGACATTTACTCGGTTCTTAAAAGCACTTGAAATTAAGTTAATTGATTTATTCAACTTTTGAATTTTGCGCGTTCTTATATTTTTACTTCTTTCCATGGATGTATATCTATTTATGTTCATCTCAACGTTCAGGATTTTGATGAGTGCCCATGCGCTAACTTTTTCTTGAAACTCTGACATTTTTTTTATTAACTGTTCAGAGTGTTTCTCAAAAACATCTTTGATATTTGTAGCTGATGTAACGATTGACATCTTCGATTGGTGTAGAGAAATTTTGAATGATCCTTTATCATCATTTACTTTAAAATATTTTGCTGATAGAATGAAATTAATATCGTATGCAGAAAGCTCTACATGAGACAATAGCTGATCGCAGGTTAGTGGTGGCATTTTTTCACGAGTAGTCTAAATATCGTTACTCTGAAAAAGAGCCCCATATACGACGAATATGTGCGTAGTACATCAACGCCATCAAATTGCACATATTACACATACCCATATGCACACACACCAACCGCTTTGCATGCTCGACACCATGGGCAAGATACTAGAAAGTATCAATCGCCTACAGGACACAATGGAGACACGGAACGCCTTATCTGATGCACAGTATGGATTCCGCCGTGGTAGATCGACGGTTGATGCGATCCAAGTTGTGACAGATATTGCACTTAGGGCAACAAGTGGCACTACGTGGAAAAGCGGTGACAAAGAATATTGTGCCGTAGTAACCTTAGACATCAAGAATGCCTTCAACACGGCTAGCTGGCAGCGTATTATGCAAGCTCTACATAGTATCGGTACTCCGAGATACTTAATGCGAATAATATCCAATTATTTCGTAGACAGAGTTTTGCTGTACAATACTGACGACGGCGTGAAACAATACGGTGTCACGTGTGGAGTTCCACAGGGCTCGGTCCTGGGTCGTACATTGTGGAACGTGATGTATGACGGGATTCTCAGGATGAGCTTACCAGCAGGTGCACTCTGATTGGGTACGCTGACGACATTGCTCTAGTGGTCGTGGGAAAGACTATAGAGCAAGTACAAGCCCGGTGCAGTATAGCTACAGCAAAAGTCAGGTACTGGCTTAACCAAGCACACTTGGAGTTGGCAGCTGAAAAGACGGAAGCGGTTCTCCTGTCCACGCGGAAAGTGTGAGAGGTCTTCGCGTTTCGAGTAAACGATATTTACATAACCTCCCAACCTTCTATTAGATATTTGGGAGTGTTAATTGATGCTAGGCTGACCTTCATGGACCACCTAGCCAATGTAAATGGCAAAGCTCCTAAAGTCACTAGAAACTTATTCCGCATAATGGCAAATATAGGCGGTCCTCGAACAAACAAACGAAAGCTGTTAGCCAGGGTAATCATCTCTATCATACTCTTACTCGGCGCTAGCATAGGCTGAAGCTACACTAAAGAGCTCGTATATGGCGGGTATCCGCTCGACGTACCGGCTAAGCGTGCTGCGTGTTGAAAGCGGCTTTCGCACGGTGTCGGACGTGGCGATAGAGGTAATAGCGTCCATGTCACCAATTGACAGAATAACACGTGAATTGCAACTAACACACAATACAAGCGCTGGAGCATCTAAAGAAGAGGAGCGTCAACACAGCATCCGGGAATGGCAAAGAAGGTGGGAAGTATCAGAGAAAGGGCGCACGTCGCAAGCTTGGCGAGAAAATAAGGAACTTAGTGGATATGCTTGAGGAAAAAAGTGGGGATGAAAAGCCGAGGCGTTGCATTAACCAGAATATGAGAGATACTATCGTTAGCATTAGAGCCTCATTCGAGCTCTCGGCTATCGATCAGAATGATGACGAAGGGAAGAGGGTTATTAGGAAAAATAACTCCTCACAGACTTCACCCTGGCTGAATTCTCTGGTTAAGAGCAAAAGTAAGAGAGGACCTAAGGGGCAGTTGAAAGCACCCCCCATTAAGAGGCTCACAAGGGCATCAGCGAATATAGCCATGGCTGTTGCAGAACAAATAATCAAATTAATTATATTATTGAGTTTGTTCTTTATGAAGGGCATTAGAAAGTCGATGTTACCGAAACGTAAAACAATTTCTTTAGTGGATCATAATTGTTGTTATAATATTCATATGCTATTATTTTCTTAAATTTCTGTACATATTATTTCTTTACATAAACATAACAGCATAGTCATACGATAGCTTTGTATATAAGTCTAATAACGGATCATCATATTATTCTTTATACATCAACTTTTTGAAATAAAGTTTTAGTTTGCAATAAGCACTTAAATGGACAAGTTGTATTATTTTTGTGTTTGTTGTCTACATTTTTGGTGACCCCGACGTGATCGTATATTAACAACATCAGTTTTTTTAATTGGTATCAAAGCTATACTAACCGGTGTGTGATTCAACGCCCTTGCTGCGTTTTAATAGTTAACAATTTCGTGGACTTATCGCCAGTGCTGCGTCATTGACAATCAAAGTGTGTGTGTTCATAAAACCCAAAGTTGCAACAATTGCCTGCTGCAATAAAACCCAAAGTGTGAACGCCTGTGCTGCGTTAACTACTGAAAGTGTGAATCAAATGTCTGTGCTGCATTAACCTTTTTACTTGTGACAATCCGAAAGGAAAATATAAACTGGTTGTATAATACCTTTCTGTAAAATTGGCAATTTATGTCAACAGCCTTTTAATACAGACAAAAATAGAGTGTAAACACAGGCTTTGTGAATTCTTGTGTAAATTTTCATACGTACTTTAGTTAAAGGGAACAGTGTAATCATGGAACTATTGAGAAACAAGCGGTCGCAATGCAAAGGTGTCGCAACCCGGTCAGAAAAATTCCTTGATCAAGTGACTAGTGAAACATCTGTGCACGAACTACGGGAGCGAGCAGAAAAACTTGAAAGGCTATACGAGACCTTTCAGTCGATTGATATGGACATGGTTATGAGCACAGAGGAGTTTCCCGAACGCGAACAAGAACTAGAAGATTTCGAAGCAAGATTATTCTCAAATCTCGGTATGCGGAACTGATTGATGGTAGAACACATCGCAGGCAGAACGTGGACACCACAGGAGATGAGTTGAGTTCAACAACAGTTCATAATGAGGTGTTTCAGAAGTTAGTAGACACACAAACCGCATTCCTCGACAAGATGAGCAGTCTACAGGTGCACTCGACGAATAGTTCCCAGCCCGCAAGTGCAGACGTGCGCTTGCCAAAACTCAATGTGCCCACATTTAATCGTAAATATAGTGAATTTAAATCATTTATTGACATGTTCGAAAGTTCTGTGCACGCGAACTCATCGTTATCGCCAGCCCAAAAGTTTCAATACTTGAAAGTCCTGTTGAGTGGGGAGCCGGCTACGCTGCTACGCTGTCTTGACGTTACGGACAGTAACTATGAAGAAGCCCGGACCATGCTTCAGGAAAGATATAATAAGCCGTCACTGGTGATCGACAGTTTCGTCAAAACATTCCTTGACATACGTAAGGCGGATGCCTCGCAATCATTACGAGGTATTGCGAATTTAGCTGACGATGTTATACGTGGACTACGAACTCAAAGACCTGAAGCTGAGAGAAGGGATCCGTGGCTGATACATATCTTACTGCATAAGATTGACCGAGAAACTCACCAGGCTTAGGCAAAACATTGTTGTGATAATCCATTTCCTACTATTAATAATTTGTTAAGGTTTATAGGTAAACGATGTGATGCATTAGAGCTGGTACTAACGCCATCCGATGATCGACTGAATAGCAAGCGAGCAAATAAACATAAGGTAGTTGGGGCGCATGCAATAGTGTCAAATAAGGTCAACAAGGTATGTGAGGCTTGCACTCAACCGCATCATTTGTCGCGATGTGCATCATTCCTGCAAATGAGTGTACAGGACCGTGAGAAGCTTGCAAAGGAAAGGCGCTTGTGTTTAAATTCCTTAAAACCAGGTCACAGGGTGCAATATTATCCATCCACGCATGCATGCCAAACGTGCGGTAACCGTCACCATTCGATCCTACATCAGATCTATGATGCAAACCCTTTGTCACAAGTTACTAATGCAGGTTCCGGATCCACTCGCTTAAATCCATCGGTGTCAACGTATATCAGTTCAAGCCAACCAACTACTACGTCGTCATATTATACAGCATTATCTGCGATGAATATCAACATGCTCTTAGCCACTGCTAAGGTTTTAGTGAAGGACAACATGGGAAACATGCAGTTGTGCAATGTTTTATTAGACTCTGGTTGCCAGAATACACTCATATCCGAGTCATGTGCCCAAAGGTTAGGGTTGCAACGGCGATCAGGCAAAATCTATGTTAGCGGACTAGGTAACATTAAAGCGGGTGCATCAAATGGTATTGTGCAACTCCAGATGACATCTTCACTGGACAGCGAGGAAATTAAAATACAGACCCATGTATTAAAATGTCTTACAGCGAAAATTCCTAGTTCATCAGTTTCTATTGACCTTTGGAGAGACGTTAAGGACTTGCCACTTGCCGATCCGCAGTTCGGCACACCCAAGAATATGGATATATTAATAGGGAGTGATTATTTCGTTTCACTACTAAGAGACGGTAAATTAATGAAAGATGTTAAAGTGGTCGCTCAGAAGACAGACTTTGGATGGATACTGTCTGGAGGTAGCACATTCAACGATTCTCATTCGTTATGCCATGCGATGATTTCTTCGACGCCTGAAGACAATTTTAACGCGACTTTGCAACGGTTCTGGAAAATGGAGCGTTTTTCTGATCGAAAAATTAAGCTATCTGAAGAGGAGCAGACAGCTGAAGACTTCTTTCGGGCAACAACAATGCTTATTGACAATACCAGATACTCTGTACGTCTACCGTGTGAGTCTCAGGAACCTGACATAGGGAATTCGTACTCCACAGCATTGAAGCGACTATATTCAATGGAACGAAAATTAAAGATGAATCCTGTTCTACAGCATGACTACTCGGCATTCATGCGCGAGTACCTCATTCTTGGACACATAGAACGGGTGCCTCAAACCTTGGCCGCCCAATTAAACCACTTGCTTATGGCTGGCGGTTTCCAGCTTAGAAAGTAGGCCTCTAATGACGGAGCAGTTCTTAGAGACATTCCAGAAGCCGATAAAATTATAAATATTCCCACTGATATGACAATTTGTCTGCTAGGGGTTATCTGGATTCCAAAGACAGACTGCTTCTCATACAAGATAAAAGCAAAGGAATTTAATCTAGGCACTAAGCGAACACTTCTATCTGAAATCTCAAAGATTTTCGATCCCCTTGGTTGGATATCTCCTGTGACGGTGGCCGTCATTATACAAAGACTTTGGTTGCTGAACTTAGACTGGGACGCTGCTCTTCCAGCTGATGTGAAATCTGCAGCCAATATGTTGTTCAAAGAGTTCCATTTTCTCAATGATATTAAAATATCTAGGGTTATCTGCTCCACAGAAGTTAAGGTGTCTCTACATGGCTTTTGTGATGCTTCCAACGCCGCTTAAGCAGCTGTTATTTATTGTCGTAAAGTGTCTGGTAACATTTCAGCCAACATCGTACTGGCTAAGACTAAGGTTGCACCAATAGCGTTAAAGGAGCTGAAGTATGAAGTGGTGTGCTGGTCAGATAGTAAAACGGTGCTTGCATGACTGTCATCACACCTTGATGGGTGTGATGGAAAACATTCATCAGCAACAGGACAGCACACATATGTTCCCTCGAAGGAGAACCCAGCTGAGTGCAGCATGCTCAGGCGAAAATTTGCAGATTCTACCAGGAAACTTACTTTGCTGATGTTTTAAACGATCTCCGACGATGCCGACCTGTAGTGGCAAATAAACGACTCAGACGACTCTCCCCATTCCTGGACTTAGATGGTTTACTACGAGTTGGCGGAAGGCTGAAGCAAGCTGATATGTCCTATGAGAGAACAAACACCAAGTTATATTGCACAAGAACATGCCAATTGTTATTAAAATTGTACGTGAATACCATTTAGCTAATTTACATGCAGAAGTGACATTACTTCTGGCAACCCTTCGACAAAGGTTCTGGATTGGAGCACGAGAAATTATTAAGTTTGTTATTCATAGATGTGAAGTTTGTATTCGTTACAATGCTCGAGCCAATGAGCAGCTAATGGGCTATTTACCGAAATTTCGCTTGCATGCTGCCTACCCATTTTATGAAGTTGGATGTGATTACGCTGGACCCATGCTACATAAGCAGCATTCAGGAAGGAAAAGTCCGTTGATTAAGTCATATGTAGCAGTGTTCATCTGCCTGGTTACGAAGGCAATTCATTTGGAATTAGTAAGCAGTTTAAGCACAGAGGCATTCATGGCTGCATTAGAACGGTTCATATCATGACGTGGTCTTTGCGCTCACATCCATAGTGATACTGGCACTAATTTCCAAGGTGCAGCTAGACGTCTTGGAGACCTGCTCAAGTTGGTAACTACATCAAAATCAAATGATTGTATTTTAGAGTTTCTGGCAGCTAAGGGAATACAATGTCACTTCATTCCCCCCGGGTTCCACGCACTTCGGTGGCACCTTGGAAGCGGCAGTGAAGAGTGCAAAATACCATCTGCGAAAAACTGTTGGAAAGGTTTATTTAAACTACGAAGAGATGACCACGCTGTTGACAAGAGTAGAAGCCATAGTAAATTCAATGCCATTGGTGCAAGCCGACTCTGATGACCTGCCTTACTTAACGCCAGGTCATTTCTTCATCGGGAGACCACTTAATGCTCTGCCTGAAATTGATGTCACTCAACAGAAGACATCAACATTGACACGGTGGAGACTTATACAACAGCTGATACAGTCTTTCTGGACCCGATGGTCAACCGAGTATTTGACATCCCTTCAATCAAAGAGGAAGTGGTTGAAGAAACAACCTAACATCATGCGTTGTTCTGCTTCGAGAAGACAATCTACCTCCAGCGTCGTGGAAACTTGGTCGAGTGGTTGAAACTCACGGTGGCCCTGATGGACTGGTACGAGTGGTCACAGTGAAGACTCAGTCAGGAGTTTATAAACGTCTATAAACTAAGCTTTGCTCATTACCGAAGGATGATTGAACATCGTTCAAGGCTGGCGGAATGTTGCAGAACAAATAATCAAATTAATTATATTATTGAGTTTGTTCTTTATGAAGGGCATTAGAAAGTCGATGTTACCGAAACGTAAAACATTTTCTTTAGTGGATCATAATTGTTGTTATAATATTCATATGCTGTTATTTTCTTAAATTTCTTTACATATTATTTCTTTAATTTGTCATGCTTCTTTGATACCTTATAGAAACATTCTTTTTTGAAATAAAGTTTTAGTTTGCAATAAGCACTTAAATGGACAAGTTGTATTTTTTTTTTTGTTTGTTGTCTACAATGGCTAACACGGCTAAACCGACGAGTAAGCCACCAAAATCTACGAAATCTAAACGGAGTTACTGCTACAACTCAAAAGGACACGGAAAGTAACACAGAGCAGTTCCAGTCAGCTATCGAAAGTACGCTGGGCGGTACGGCAAAAGTTTTGGCGAAGACTCACACCGTCACGGCTCAACTAAGGGACCTTGATGAGATTACGTCAGCTGCGGAAGTGTGTGACGCTCTTTGCAAACAATGCGATATACGCCGCCCGATTGAGTCGTCGGTCCAAAACATGGGCAAGGTGCGCCGGGGTACGGAAACTGCTTATATCACGCTGCCAGTTGCGGACGCTACAAAAGTGTTGGGAGTGGAGAGTATTCGTATTGTATGAGTTTCCTGCTGAGTGCGTGATTGCACCGCCCCAACAAGATGCTACAGGTGTTGGGGGTACAATCGTCGAGCACAAAGTTGCAAAGAAATGGTGGATCGCAGTGTTTTGTGCAGGAGATGCGGTGAGAAAGGTCATCAAGCACCACAGTGCAAAAAGAAACCCAAGTGTGCGCTGTATAGTGGCAACCACGTGGCCGGCAGTGCTCATTACCCGGAACACCAGAAGGCTCTTAAAACCAAGAAACCAGGAGGGGGATGAAAATCGCCCAACTCAACCTTAATTACTGCGCTGCAGCTCAAGACTTACTGCATCAGACGGTATTCGAGCAACAGTTTCATCTAGTACTGCGAACAATATAGAGACATCAGAGGTTACGAATGGACCGCGGAGTCATCCAGCAAAGCTGTCATTTGGGTCACCAATGGGAAGCTGCCTCAAAGCACACCTCCTACACCTTCTACTGGTTTCACATTGGTTAAGGTTAATAACATATACCTCCTTTCAAATTAAAGGATGAAGAGACCGGGTATTTGACGAGGACATTATTTTTGCAAATATGGCAAGATGGTACAACTACCACCGATACGGCAAACGACATGGCGAAAGCGTTACAAGGCGTATCTCTTCAGCCTGTGACGCCTTAATGCCTAGGAAGTCGCAGATTCCACTACGTAAGGCAGCTTTTTGGTGGAATAATGAGATTGCTGAACTAAGGAGACGCTGCAATCAAGCTCACAGAAAGGCTCAATGGGGTACAATTTCCCCCAAACTGGGCAACTACGGGAAAATTACAAAACGCTAAGGCTGCTTCTCTCGAAGCCAATAAGATCGAGCAAAGGCATATACTTTGAGCATATACGTGACAGCTCTGATATAGACCCGTGCGGAAACTCCTACAAGGTTGTAATGAACACAGTTAAGCGGCCTCATCTTCCACAGTCGTCTGACCCCGAGTTGATGGGCAATGTGGTTGCAGAGACTAGTCGTGCTACTTAAGCCCAATAAGAAACCAGAGTATCCTTCTGCATACCGGCCACTCTGCATGCTTGACTCACTGGGCAAGATACTAGAAAGTATCATAGTGAGTCGCCTTCAAGCTATTTTGGAGACACCAAACACGATGTCCGATGCTCAGTTTGGATGTCATCGTGGGAGATCTACGGTAGACGCTATACAAGCAGTAATGAATATAGCGCCTAGGGCAGTAAATGGAACCAGATGGAAAGGAGGTGATAAGGAGTATTGTTCCGTAGTGACTCTGGATATTAAAAATGCCTTTAATATGACAAGTTAGCCGCGTATCATGCAAGCACTCAGCAGGTTTGGTATGCCAAGGTACTTGATGCGGATTATCTCAAATTACTTGGCGGATCGAGTGCTTCACTATAACACCGATGCTGGCCTTAAGCAGTACAGGTACCCCGTGGTTGTGGACAAATCGATTGAGGAAGTGCATGCTCTGTGCAGTGAAGCTACAGTCAGAGTTCGGAGCTAGCTTAATCAGGCACATTTGGAGTTGGCAGCCAAGAAAACTGAAGAGGTTCTCCTGACCACACAGAAAGTACGCGAGACATTTTTGTTCCAGATAGGAGACTGCTACATAATCTTTCAACCATCCATCAAATACCCGGGAGTACAAATCGACGCAAGACTAAATTTTAAGGAGCACCTTGGCAGTATAAGTGAAAAAGCGGCTAAGGTGAACGGAGCCTTATCTCGCATTATGACGAATATAGGCGGACCACGAGCCAGTACACGGAAGCTGCTAGCAAAGGTTGTTGCTTCCATCGTACTTTATGCGGCACCAGTATGGGCAGACGCAACAGTGAGGTGATAGCATCCATGCCTCCCATTGACATTCTGGCACGCGAGCTCAAGAGGATCCACGATGCTGGTACTAGAGCATCGAAAGAAGTAGAACGCAAATGCAGCATCCGAGAATGGCAAAACAGATGGGAAACGTCAAACAAAGGGCGTTGGACGTTTTCCCTTATCCCAAGCCTGGATATATGGATAATATGGAAACATAGAGACGCATATGCTTAGCGGACACGGTAACTTTAAATTCTATTTCCACCGTTTCAAGCATGAGGAGGACCCTTTTAGTCATGTCTGCGCCGACTCCGCGGAAGATGCTAACCACGTTCTATTTTGCTGTCCAAGATTCAGTAACGAAAGAGCGCAAATAGAGGAGTGCTTTGGTGAACCACTCACTTTGGATAATCTACTGCCGCACATGTGCGAATCACCAGCAAAATGGGAGACTGTGAAGGCGGCCTCAGCCACAATCATGTGTGCCCTCCGTGTAGCAGAGCAGCTGAACGATTGCGTACACAAGCTGACCGTGAAGCTGCACAACCGGACAGGGGATCGTAGGTTGTTGACGTGCAGTTGCGACGTACGAACAATACAGGGACATTAGGAGACCCATTTCACTTGGGACAGACTGACTTTTGAGCAACTATGCTTCAGATGTTTAGAGTATGCGCACATGGTAAGATCGTGCAATAACTCGGAAGACAGGAGTCAATGCTGTATTAAATGCGTAGATAAGGACACTTTGCGAAAGCTTGTGTTAAAAATCCTTTCACCATGGCTTGTACAAATGTGGCAAAACGAACACTGATCACCAGATAGGTAGTCGAAAATGTCTTATGTATGTAGCAGCGTGCAAAAAATCCAAAAAATGAAGATTCTATAAATAAATTTGAATCACTGTGAAGCTGTACAAGAACTCTTAACACAGACTGTGCATGAAAAGAAGGTCGACGTCCTAACAACTTGTGAGCAATATAAAAATTCAAGCTCTGGTACTTGGATCTCAGATGTCACAAAAAAAAGTTGCAATATGGGTCTGTGGAGATAAAACGATGCAGGATAAGCCATTGATAGAGAAATAATTTTACGCACGAGTTAAAATATGAGGAATATATTTCTACAGTTGCCATGTGCAACCGAGTATGCCACAAGCTAAATACGAAAAAATCCGGAATGAATTGGTTAGAGAAGCACTGACAACTATGCCAAATATAATAGTGTGCGACTTCAATGCATGTGCCCTGGAATGGGGAAGCAAGAGCACAGACAAAATGAGCGATGCACTCAAAGCTTTCTCGTTACTGGACGCTGAATACAGGAGGCCGGCATACGTTCGAAAAGAGTGGTCGTGACTCCATCATTGACATAACCTTTCCTAGAGCAAAGCCTTAGTTAAAACAACGGATTGGCGGATGAGCGACACGTATACGATTACACATAGTGACTATGTGGAGCTGTGCAACCAAAAAAAAAGGTGCAAGCCAAAGCGTGGAAATCTGATACACTGAAACAAATTTATGCTGAATGCAAATCTAGTTTTTCTTAATGATGTAAGTCAACAAGCAAACCTATTAGTCCAGCATATATGTAAAGCCTGCTATTCTCTTAGAAAGCCAGCATATTGGTGGAACAGTGAAATCGATTAACTGAGAAGTGAGTGCGATACCAAAGAAACAAAGGCATTGTGGAGAATGAACAAAATGGAAATATCTGTGACAACATAATCCTGAAAGAATCTTGATTAAATATTGTTCGAACGAGACTTCGAGGTGTAGTAAAACTTTCCAGTTGCATAGAAGGTTTCGATTGTGCCGATTGACGTACATCGGCGGCTTCCAGAAACAGCATTGAATTGAAATATAGTATATTTAATTAATTCTTGTTCGTTCATCGGACCCTTGGCCCAACATCGTACTGCGACACTTTGTCTGGTTAACATTGAATGTCACGGCCAGATTATTCCACTTGGCCTTGCATTCCTCTACCAGATATTTCTCCATGATTTCAGCTACTTCTTAGCTAATCCCTTTAAAAATCTGTAATTGGATTTAATTAGCTTTAAAATATCTGTGGTAGCCCACTCATTCAGGACCATTGGTCGATATTGATTTTTTTTTCCACATCAATTGGTTCAAAATCCAAGTCCTCTTCGATTATGCTGTCCAATTTTGTAATTTTTATAACTATACGAAAATACTATAAATAATTAATTGAAACAAAAAAACACTTTTACGGTTATGTTCTGGAAACAACTTTCATCTCAATTCCAATCCAATTTCATTCCACGGTGTGCTGGGAACCGCTTTTGACGGTTTTGAAATCGCATAATTTTTTACAGGCGATTTGGTTAAATTCTCTTTTATCTGAAGCTATTAAAGGAAAAAAAAGTAACATAAACTGTAGTTTATTGTTTTCCACGCTAACTGCTTTTAAAGAATTCAACATTTTAGTTGTTTTAAGGCATAAATTTTACCCAAACCTGTTTTCCATTGAAATAAAATAGACGAAATAAGCAAAACCAACCAATGCTCAATATGCCAACCTGCTTGCATATAAATTTTAAAGCTTTAATTTTGTTTTAAAAATGCGTAGGAAGTGATAAGTTCAATAAGAATTTTTAATAATCTCATTAGTGAAAATTGGCATGTATGCAATGACGTAAAGGGGGTGAACAAATGCAGTTAAGTTTAACATATCAATTAATTGATACACGATTTTTGTATGCTGAGAACGGAAGTTTTTTCTTTTCGTTTGGTTTTTATAGAGTGAGGAATGTGAATGGGAGTGAGCAGAGTCGAAATATTTGCTTGGCATCTGTAGCTGAGTGTAAATATTAACAAAAGGATCCAAAGAAAAATAAACGATAAGTGTCGTCCCAAATTCGATACGTTCTAGTATTAGTCTTTCCCAAATTCGACACGTTTTAGTATTTATCGCTCTACACACAATTGAATTACACACTCTGTGAAAATTTCAACAACAACTCTATCTATTACGGTTCATGGGATAGAGGGTCCCGTTAGCACCCTTTGGGTACGGAACCCTAAACAAAAAAACAATAAAATAAGAAAGTTTTTTTCGATTGGTTTTTGTGGAGTGAGGAATGTGAAAGGGAATGAGCAGTGTCAAAATATTCCTTGTTATCTGTGTGATAGTAACAAGAGGTTTCAAAGAAAATCAATGATAAGTTTCGCCATAAGCTCGATACGTGTAAGACGCCCCTAAAATAAACAATATTCAATCAGCTGCTCATCAAAGTTCGAAAAATGAAATCTCACCATTTTCTGTGACGCCTACGGATTTTTTCGGCGGAATCAAAACCGTTCCTCCTCAAATTCGTCAAAGATTTCTGTGACACCTCTAAATTGACTCTCTTTTGGCCCGTGAACAGAAATATCATACATAATAACAAACTGCTTTATGTTACAAAGCATTGCTTGAAATATAGGCTTTTCTAATTGTAATTAGTCCTTTATTAAGCTTTTTAATATTTTCCGTCTTTCCGTTTCACTTCTATCGCGTGTACGACGCCAAACGCCCTCTTCACGCAGTGAATAGTAATATAAGTTTATTATGAAGTTTGTAACACACAGATGGAGACATCGGAGACCCCATAAAGTACATATATTCTTGATCAGCGTGACAAGACAAGTTGATCTAGCCATGTCCGTCAGACCGTCTGTTTGTACCTCCCATACAAACCCCCTTTTAAATGAAAGTTCTTATTATAAATACTTTTTTGTTTTTTGACTTGAAATTTTATACTATAAGTTTCTGACCTATGTCCAGAATCATTCAAATTTCAAGACACTCAGACCACTAGGAGGGGCGTGAAGATTATTACAACGTCGGCATAGCCAAAGTTAGTCTTCTTTTTACTGGTTTTTCTTTAATAACTTCAGATAAGGACGAATTTAATCAAATCAGCTGGATAAAATGAGGCGATTTCAAAACTGACAAAAGAGATTTCTAGGACACCGAGAATTGGAATTGGGTTGGAATTGAGGAGAAAGCATGTTCAGCACACACTGGCTAGTCTTTGGTTTGGAGAAACTGTCAGTTGCTGTATGAGCTTACCAAGCTGTGCGGTTTGTGCGATTTATACGTTTGCATGGAAATCATCAATTAGTTTTTTTTATTTTAACGAGTCAAATGTTAAGTTATAACAATGTGTTAAGGCTTTGAGAACAGGAACCTTCATTTGAACAGCCACATATAACTAATGCTGGAAGTACAAGCAACGTGGGTAGCAGCGACGACAAAGAAGAGCAACAGAGTCAGTGTAAGACGAACACTAGTTGACGTAAGACGCTGCAGTGAACGACAGGAGACACAATATTAACTAAACGATAATCTGAATGAAAACTATTAAACAAACAAATCCTAAATTTATATATTAACTAAAACGATAAACTGAATAAAAACTATTAAACAAACAAACGGACAAAACTATCGTATCCGAAAATGATAATTTTATGAATCATCTGTCGCTCAGTTTTTGGCAGAAAAACTATCATTTACCATAGCTACAAAAGATGTCATTAGCGAGCCTTTTGCGAGCGTTTTTACGTATCATTTGCAAGTCGGTTATGATATTTTTACGAGTCTTTTCTAATATTGTTAACAGGCCTTTACCCGAATATATAACGATACGGTTTTGAATCTAAGATGATACTTTTACTAATCATTAATGATAGTTTCCAATTTTGATTCTTTCCTACAAAGATTTCCAATAAAATAAGTTATTTAAAATTTGTTAATGTTTATTTAATATTGTATATAAAATAAATTTCAAACGCCTATAAAAGTTAAAAAAAAAAGTAATGTACCTCACTTAGATAAGCACACTATTGAAGTGAAACAGCTGAACAGAATGGTAGGAATGAAGTTTTAAAATAATTACCAAAGTTGTGTTTTATAATGGTATTCAATTTATTTCATTAGTTTGTGATACAAACGTTATAAGAGGCTTATGGTAACTGAAATGAGATACAAATATTCGCGTATCTACCGTGTTTAAGTATCGCGTATATATAGCGTCTACAGTTGTTTCATGTTTTGTTGTTGATTTTGCCAGATCAAATCAAAATTTTCATTGAGAAAACTCAATAGAGGCTGTGATAATTCTTTTCCAAAATCTACATCAAAATCTCCTCCAAGAATTATAGGGATTTTATCTAATCCAAGATTAAGAATTTTAGCTACTTCAAAAGAATATAATAGTAGTGATTTGTGAATGAAGGCAATAATTTTGTCAATTGCCTGATTCGGGAATATACAATATATAGGGCCACCACTACTTAAGAATTAGAATGTTTGAGTGTTTCGCAACGTCATCGATGATATCCGCACAATGAGCACGGAAACTTTGTATATTTAAAGTATAAATTGACAAACCCGATGTCTTCGTAATGAAATCCACCAATTCCGATTCTAATTTAATGAGTGGAGTCGCTCAAGTTCTAGTCTCAATAGCTTTATAGATGCTGGCTCTTTTCTGCCATGATAGAATGTAGAATTCTCATGTTTAGATACAATATAGAATTTCTCAATCGTAGTCTCTCTAGATAAAGCAACGTACAAGTGGGTTTTTTCGTATTCATATACGATTTATTCGAATATACCACCTTGCGATTTATGAATCGTCATTAAACAACCAGATATTAGAAGAAAATGACTCCGTTTAGCTATTATCGTTTTGTTGTTATTTAATTGTCAGAGTCTTTGGTTGTTGTTATTATACTGTGCTCAAAAACACACAGCAGCAACAGCAACAAAGCATCAACGACACAAGCACGCTTCGTGGCTTCAGACGGTTCGGCATTTCCATATAGCACAAAACCAAAGCATTCGAAGGTGTGTATCTGCATAAATAGCTTTTTGTTGTTGTTGTTATATTGTGTACAAAACTAAACAGAAGCAACAACCACAACAGCAACAAAGCATCTACGACACAAGCAAGAGAGTAAAGTAAAGTATCTCTCTCTTACTCATGCACAAACACTTAATCTCTACGCTACAGACGCACAAGCAAAGCAGTTTCACTTAAAAAAAAAATTAAATAAAAAAAAAATGTCAAAATTTCTCCCTATTTTCCCTTAGTTATTGCAGCTAAAAAAATGTAAATGATGCAGTTAAGTAGGACACATTCATTTTTCGTGCAAAATATACTGACAAACTTCTTCATCGTATCCTCCTCCTTAATGGTATATTCAAAGCGGAGAAGTGGCTCCACCGGGATTTAATAATTATTTTTTCTGTTGAAACAGAAAACTATTTCTGTACACATTAAAGATATATAGTAAGAAAGAAAGCTTTTTTTTTATGAAGCGTAGACAGTTAAAGAAGGTTTTCTGTAACCATATGTATAGTATGTAGACTTTTGTCCAATTGATTTTTGTTATATTTCTATTTTTTTTTTGTTATAAAGCAAATTAAGTTATTTAATTTTTGTTATTTTATGAATAAATATAGATCTAGAATAAAACTGCATCATTGCTTTTTTCATTTAATAGGTATTATATAGAAAATACGCAAATCTGCAAGTGTATGTAGACTTTAGACACTCACTGTATATACATATATAAATTTTTTTTTGGGTGAAGCGTAGAGGAACAAATATCACATTTTAAAGGGATTTGGAATGATCAAATTTCAAAGAGATTAGAATAAGCGTTGTATGCTGTTTTAATGAAAAAATCAAAAATTTTGAATTGTAACATTTCAGTTAAACATGTGCTATGTGTATGTGCATATGCACCATTGCACACAACAAACGAGTGAAGAACAAAATAAAGAAAAATAATAAATAAAGAATTTCTTATAACTATGCACAATTTATTTACAACACAAAACCTAGATGCTACACCACAATACTCTACACATTTATTATTACATTTACATCACAAATCACAAAATTGATTTCATTTACTACTTACATTTTTTTAATATATTTAATTTGTTTTATTTTTCCACTTAATATGCACTTTTTCACTTTTTACTTTTAACTTCGAATTACGCACGATTCAGACTGAGCAGAAGCAATCTTTTTTTGTAAGCAGCTCAAAAAGTTGCTAAATTTCTACAACAACAACAGGCAAATGACAGATTTTCAGGGTTGCTTTGGGTACTTTGAACCAACATTTTTTATGCTGCAAAGCCAGGGCTGGCAGGTTTTGAGTACTGTTGCCAAGTTTTTGGTCATTTCCGCCGTTTTTTTGTTCATTCTCAACATAGAACAACTGATCATTGCACAAAACCAGTGCTTAAATTACTTCAGTCGAAGTAGCAAAAAATTTTAAAATTTGTACTTTTCACACCTTCGACTGTTTTCAACTTTTCAATAAGAGCTGTTGCTGTTGCTTCTGTTTCTGAAAAAAACGTACTAAATGTGCTACCTGCACCCCCTCCATCTCTCGCTCTACCTTTACGTATGCAATGTGAATATGCATTGCATACACACAGACACAACAAAACGTAGCATGTACGCTACCAAGCCATCTAAACAAAATAGTAAGAATTGAAAATGTAGTAGATTGCAAAAATCAAAATCAGACAACAGTCGCCTATGACGAATGCCGCGACTGCAACTGACGTCGACTTGCAACAGTTAAACGCCTGCTGCTGCTTCGACTTGTGCTAGTGACGAAAGCAGCAGCAAAATCAAAATCAAAAATGATGAAACGTCGTGTGCCGCTGCTGCTTTGATTTTTGTCAGTGCTCATTTTTTGATTTTGCTTCGCATGCGACTTACCTTTTTTCAGAAGCAGAAGCAGAATTAAAATCAGAAGAAGCGAAACTTATTGCAGTTTTTTAAACACTGTAAAAAAATTACCGACAATTTTGTTGTTGTGCCGCCTGTCAAAGTAACAGTTTTTCTTCTTTAGCATTTTTATGTCCACAGAATTATCACTCATGAGTACGTTTGCGATATTTGAGCGAATGTTAAGCGGACGCTATTTTCTTTGTTGTTGTGCCGCCCATGATACAAGAAAACAAGGTAGCGACAGTAGTTTACAGTTATGTGGTTCTCTCACAAGAATATACTTACTCTCTTCTTCTTCTAAATTTTTACGTTGCACAACACTATCATATGTTGCTTATTTATGTTAATTCAATTCATAAATGTGATAATGTGCATATTTAACTGCCTGAAATTCGAAATTTATATGAAAAATAGAAAAGTTGCTGTTTTGTTCTTTTCTTTTCTTTTTTATTTTATTGTTTTTTCTGTGTGTTTTGCATTGGGTATTCACTATTTTTAATGTTATCTTAATAATTTCATTTTTAATAATAATTCACACCGACACAACACTGCTGAGCAAAGCGCAAACAATTGACTTCATAACACTAATTTCCACGTTATGTTCAACACTAAATGCGTGTTTTTTCAAAGGCTTAGCACTGATATACTTAACTGAGAGTGAGCAATTTTGAGAGAGTATCAGGTCGCAATGTCGCTACCTTGTTTTCTTGTATCATGTGTGCCGCCTATCAAAGAAACAGATGTTCGTCTCTCTTGCCTATTAGTTCTTATTTATCATTTTTATGTCCGTAGAACTATCATTTATGAGTACGTTTACGATAGTTGAGCGAATATTAAGCGGACGCTATTTTCTTTGTTGTTGTCTTGTGTGCAAAAGAAACAGTTGTTCGTCTCTCCTGCCTATTATGAGTTATCTATCAATTTTATGCTCACAAAAGTATCATTTGCGAGCACGTTTACGATAGTTGAGCGAATGTTCAACAGAAAAACGTTTTTTGGCCGTAAAACGCTCAATTCTGAGCCCGTTAGCGATAGTTTAGTTGGACGTCCGCTCAACAACCGCTGCTTGGTCCACTGGGTTTACACATTCGCGAATACGATTGCGAATATCTGCCGTCCATATTCGCGAAACCGAATACAAATACGAATATTCAGTTTTTAAATCTGGCGCCAAACCAATTTCAAGACTCAGTGCTAGACAACGCTCCTCACACATCCATTAAGTCCAGTGTTAGCCAATTTCTAATGAGAAGTTGATAACTGTTGATACGAAATCTTATAGCCTTTTCACACTGCACTGAATCACGATGATGTACCTTGTCGTTCAGATTGTCAATTTTGAATCATGAACAGCTGTTTTTTATTTTGGTTGTACATACATATAGAACGTTTTGGCTAATTGTGAGAAATTAAAATGGATATTGTGAGAAAAATACATGATTAAGAACATCTGGCTGGGTATGCAAATAATACTTGCAGCTTCCTTTCTCATTCTTGCTACTTACTATATTTTATTAAAATTTAAACAAAAATTACAATTTAAAATTTACTTCAAATTGTTATATGCAAAAATCAGCTGTTTTATGTTGCAGCGCAACAAAAAAGGAGAAAGACAGTCGAAAATTGCCTAAAAAAAGGCAGAAATTGCCAACACTGACGCGACTGACCATCCTCAATTCTGCACCAAAATCGTATAAAATCTTGATATTGATTTGCATCACATTATGCAACAACAACCCCTGAATGACGCCACTTTTCCTTGTGGTTGTTGCCGATTTTGATCCGAATCAGCGCTGCATCACCATTGATTCGAATCATGCCCCAGTGTGAAAAGGCTATTAAAGTCAAGGATTACAGATATAATTATAAAAGAGTACAAAAATGTTCAAGTACGAACGCTCAAGAGCGCTCATTTATGAAAATTTTCATAAATAAAGATTTCCTATTTTTGCTCGGCGTTCATATACGAATAATTCGATATTTTCGCGTTGCTCTCGTTCGATTTCTCTCTTATTCATAAATGCTGTGTTCATTAAAGAAGCGTTCATTTTCGAACGACTAGCATTTGTGAACTAGAGAACTAGTATAAAATTTTCTAGTGCTCTCGAGAAAAACTGATTTTATTCATAATAAGTAATACATATACTTATACAGTCGAATTCCTCCATATCGAATTTCCTCTCTATAAATAAGTCAATTTGAAGACACTGCATTTTTAATGTTTTTATAGAATTAATTAAATAATTAAATATCTTTAAACCTCTAATATAAACTATCGAAGTCTTCTATATCGAATCCTCTCTATAACAAAGTCATTTTGAAGACACTGCACTGATTTAGTGGTAATGTCGTCTATAGAATTATATTTATTTATTTATTTAAAATGGCATTGTCAGCTTAAAAACAAAAGTGAATGTAACAATTAACACTTAAAAGTAAGACAAAAATATAAATTGAAGTGAACTTAAATTCAAATAAATTAATTACAAAAAAACAAAAAAACAAAACAAACAATAAATAGGAAAAAAAAACATGAAAATAAATAAATAAGGATAATATGAAATATCATCGCCTCTGACCTGATGGGGGAAATTTATTTGCAAATAGCACACAGCTATGTGTGGTCAGAGAAATATGAATTAATAAACTACAATAATGCAGATGATAAAGGTGACCCAAATCAGCGACATCCAGTTCATCCAGCCTGCAGTGTGATCAGGAGTTCCGTAGGCAGCATATGACGATGGTATTAATCGATGATGGCGATATCTCGGGTGAGAGCACGTGATAGAATTTATTATATGACGTGCATAAAACTCGGAAAGGATCGTGTAGGGCATAGTTAGAAGTGCATCTATTCAGTGCTAAAGGGACAAAATTTCTGGAAGGACGATTAGGGACACAAAAGTTTAACTGATTCAATAGCTCAGGAGAATCAATTTCCCCAACTATGAGCTTATGAAGAAAACTAATCCCAAGAGCTATCCTACGATGCACCAAAGATGGAAGACTAATAAGAAGGAGCCTATCAGAGTAAGATGGCAAACGCGAATTAGGATTCCAGTTTAGGCCACGAAGGGCAAACAGGAGGAATTGTTTCTGTACAGACTCAATTCGAACTTGATTATTTATATATTGCGGTGACCAAATGCAAGAGCAGTACTCAAGAAGTGGACGCACAAGAGATATAAAAAGAGTCTTTGTGGTATAAGGGTTATTAAATTCAATAGACCATCATTTTATGAAACCAAAAACACTCTTCGCTTTATTTACGATAGAAGAGATATGTTGGTTAAAACACAGCTTGGTATCAAACTGGACGCCGAGGTCATTAAAAGTAGAGACTCGCTCGAGTTGGACGTATTCAGTCGTGTATGTAAACAAATGAGGTTTACACCGATGATACGTCATGAACTTACATTTGGAGATATTTATAATAGATATAAGTAATTAGCAGAACACCAAGAATGTAAAGAATCAAGATCCTCCTGGAGTCTGAGATGGGAGGCACCATCATTAAATGAAAGGCACAATTTTACATCATCAGCGTACATTAGGACACGAGAATGTGAGATGGAGAAAGGGAGATCATTTACAAAAAGGTTACACAAAAAGGATGGCTCCCTTGAGGAACTCCAGAAGTGACAAAGACTGGACCAGAAAGAGTGGACTTAAATAACACTCGTTGAACCCTATTGCTCAAATAAGATGCAATCCAACAAAGAAGATGTTGTGGAAAGCCTAAAAGGTCAAGTTTATGTACAAGCAGATCATGATTAACAGAATCAAACGCCTTACTGAAATCAGTGTAAATAACATCAGTTTGACGTTTGTCCCTAAAACCAAGTTTCACAAAAGATGTAAACTCAAGCAAGTTTGTAGATGAAGAACGCTTTTGCATAAAACCGTGTTGACACGGAGAAATAATTCTTTTACAAAAGTGATAAAAATTTGAAGTGAGCATTTTTTCAAACAATTTTGGAATTGCAGAAAGTTTAGCAATACTCCTGTAATTGGATATATCAGCTTTGTTACCTTTTTTGTGTAGGGGAATAATAAAGGATTCCTTCCAGATAGGAGGGAAAGATGCGCTCTGAAGTGGTAAATTGAAAAGTTTGAAAAGTGGCTTACACGGAGACTCTGCACAGTGCTTAAGCAGACAACTAGGTATTTTGTATGGGCGGGCTGAGTAAGTGGATTTCAAGGATTTTAAATTTGTTAGAAAACATTCCTCCCTAATTACGGGAGTAACAATGATGTTACAATGGGAAATGGGATATGGATACCGGTTTTCAATATAGGATTCAGAGTAATAAGTGGATTGAAAGAATTTTGCAAATAGATCTGCAATTTCCAAATCAGTGTGGCCATGTTCATTAACTGATGATGAGGGAAATAAAGAAGATTTGCGCTTTGAGTTCACAAAGTTATAGAACTGCTTAGGGTCGCGTGAAAATTGCTGTCTACAACGTGTGAGATAATTATTATAACAAATGTTATTTAATGAAAGAAAATTAGCCCAGGCCACACAAAAGCTAACAAAAGCAATAGAGGAGCCAGAACTCTTAAATTTTGATTAAAATTCTTCTTGTAAACCAAGGTGATTTATATGATACTTTTGAAACAGCGTTATAGGGGACATAGGCATCAAATATATTGTATATCACTTCATAGAAAAACTTAATAGTAGTATTCATATCACTGCAATTGTACAAAAAAGACCAATCTATTCCGAGAAAGACTTCATTTAGTTGGGAAAAGTTCACTTTGTGAAAATAAAATTGACGCATAGAAGAAGATGTGGAGTCTGAAACAGGATGGGATACAGAATTGGATATTTCCAAAGTTGGATGGTAAGTTTCCTCAGGAATACTTAAACTTGGCATCTTGACACAGAAGTACCAGCAGAATCATTACTAAACACAAGATCAAGTGATCTATTTTAATGGTTTACTACAGAGTTCATTTGAAACAAGAAAATTTCAAACAGTGTGTCAAGAAATCATAAGTTTCCAAATCTCACACAAACAAACTCAATATCGGCTGAACAGTTTAGATCAACGAATTCTGATCTTGGGTGAGAGACAACAGCAATGAGGACATCACCTCCGCGTCGAATAGGGCGATCTATTATATATGTGATGAAATTTGAACAGAAAATTTCATTACTAAGAATACCAGAGTGAAGCCATGTCTCGAAAAACGCTATAACATCAGATTCAAAGGAGAAACTATCCCTGAAGGCAGGAAGCTAGTTTTTTGGAGCCGAGCTTGGACCCGAAGGTAAGCTAGTGAGTACTGGAAGCCTAACAGTACTAGGTCTATTCCTACTCTTATGTTTAAATTCATGATCAACCATATTCGGAGGCCAGAATTTCGGATTACAAACTTCGTCGGATGGATCGGAAGGCACACTAATCTTGAACGACGAAATATACCTAGGTTGTGAAAAAATGAATTTTACGACACTAACCTTCACATTAGTCTTAGAAGCAATATACCTATTCATGATAGGAAAATATGTTTCCGAGGGGCCACTATCGACAAGATAGATGATGAATTCACATTCAAAGATGGCGATATTGGTAAAGGTTCTAGGGTTGCCGCAGGTAATAATGATGAAGAAGAAGCCTGGTTGGATTCGTCCGGTAAAGGTACAATTGAGGTAGCGGTTATACCACCATTGACGGCACCATTCCTCGAATTATCAGATCTTGACCGCTTAGAGGCATTGATGGCAACATTCCCGTTTTTGTCCACAATGGTACTGATATGTAGTGAGTAAATCAGTGCCCGAATCAAAATCAAACGAAAGTTGCTTTACAGCACTATTCAAGACCATGTCAAACTATGACAACATTAAAAACTCAGTGTCTTTAAAATTTATTCATTATAGAGAGGAAATTCGATATAGAAGAACTCGACTGTATAAGTATATGTATTACTTATTATGAATAAAACTTAGTTATTGTAAAGTGCACTAGAAAATTTTATATTCGTTCTCTGGTGCACATATGCTAGTCGTTCGAAAATGAACATATCATTAATATGCACTTCATTTCACAGTTTCGCCCTTTTTGCTCCAGAAAGTTATCGACAACATCTGCGAAGGCTCCGTTGAGGAAGTCAAAAGGCTCCGGAACGAAAAAATCTACTCAGAACGCCATTTTCCTACAGGTTCACTCTATGCAGACACGATTCGTTCGACTCAATCTACAATCAATCCAGAAAACAAAACTGATAGCTCTCTGAAGAGCATCCTATCTTCACCACCAGATGCAGAACTATTTTCTACATCCACTCCACTTCTAACAGACACTATCATTCAACCAACAAAAAAATATAACTCTAAACTTTCAGTACAACCCCTCAGTGACACCAAACTTAAAATTATAATAAAAAAAAAACAAAAAATATTTCCCCCCTGAAACTAAAAATACTTTTCTAAATAATTTTGATGTAGACTCAATGTCTTAATAAATGATACATAATCTCTCCAGTGTGGCCTACTGGGTGGATAGCTTGCCTGGGCGATAGAGGGGTGAGAGCTATCGACGGGAGGCTCTCATACTTCTTGCATCTCCCCAGATCTAGCACCCTCCCAGTTTGCCGCACGTTCATACAATGTATACAGCTCGGTCCCACTATTAATCTACTGTCGACATAGTTGCGCCTCAGCCCGCTCTGTTTTAATCTACTTTTTACCTTTATATTCTTTATTAATTTTTATTTTATCAATTTTCCCTGATCACTAATGTTAAATGTTCTTCAATGGAATATACATGGTTACTCCCGTAATTACGATCAGTTAGCATTACTTTTTAAATCTCACTCCCCAAAAATCATTTCATTGCAAGAAACCCACCTCTCTTCCCCAGATAACATCCCCATCAACTATAATGGCTACTTCTGTAATCGATCATCCCATGCAGGAGGCACAGCCCTTCTCATACACAAATCACTCCAACAAGTTAGACTTCAATTCACTGAAGACTTTGAAGTGGTCGGAGTATCAATACAATCTAAAGTTAAATTCAACATTTTCTCCGTATACATCCACCCAAACAAACCCTTTTCTCTAAGAAACCTACAAAATGTATTCCCAAACATCTCTGAACCAACTATCATAACTGGTGACTTTAATAGCTGGCATCAATCATGGGGATCCCCTTTAAATAATCACAGAGGTAAACATTATATCCAATTTTTTTAACCAATCCCCTATCCTCATATTAAACGACGGCTCCCCCACTCACTTCACTACACATCATACATTCACACACATAGACCTTTCCCTAGCCTCCCCTAACATAGCTCTCCACACATCTTGGCATGTAGACCCCCAACTATATTGCAGTAATCTTGCTTTTTGGCCGCCCCATATTCACTAACAAACCTCGACCAATATTCAAAATAGACCATGCAAACTGGTCTAAGTTTACCACTACATCCAAGAGCCTCAGCTCAATTAAGCCCATCAGCCTCAACATTAACAAGGAATCAGCAAACATTATCCAAATCATCCGATAAAGCGCAAATGCATCCATTCCCCAAACCGGTACCAACCCATTTAAAAACGACAAATTAGAAAAACTAAAAACAATTAAAAATCAACTTTGGTACACATTAAGACGCTCCATTACCACAGATAACATTCTCAAGTTTAAGAAAGCAAATGCTACCCTTGAGAGGGAAATAAAAAAAACAAAAGGAGAGTCCCTAGAAAACTTCAGTGCGGATTTTAATCCTACAACCTCGCATCTCAAAATATGGTCTCACATCAAGATCTTTTGCGGAACCAAACCACACCTTCCCATCCACGGCATAAAAACTATCGACGTCCAATCCTTCACTACTGACAAACCAACCTTAGCGAACCAATTTTGCAAATTTTGGTCAGCTGAATCTCACGACTCCCACTTCTCCCTGAATTTCTGTCACCACAAAAATAACTCAATATTATTCACTCCCGACTATACACCTTCCACAACGGCAATAAACTAAAAGACCCCATTTCAATCATCGAACTACAAGCAGACTAAAAGAAAAAACACCTGGCATGGATAGGATATCTTACCCAAAGTGAAAAAACTTAGACTCCTCCATCCTTCTCCGCCTCCTCAAACATTACAACAACATCTTTTCTAATTTCAACATTACAAAACCAGTAAAGTAATGCCAATCATTCAACCAAACTCAGAAAAATCTTCTATTTCTTCATACAGGCCGATATCTCTTAACCCTTGCTGCTCCAAACTCCTCGACAAAATTATAGCAAATAGGCAAATAGTTTTCCATAGCAAACTTATAGATAGCCGACGAACTGGTTTCAAGAAAGGTAAATCAATATGTGATAATCTAATGTCGTTAGATATATTATCTTCTTTATCCAGAAAAAAACACATATCAGTCATATCACTTGACTTTCTCAAAGCCTTTGACAAAATTGGTGCTCACACCATAGTTGATGAGCTCAAAAGATGGAAAATTGGACCCAAAATTATAAAATTCATCACAAACTTCATGGCAAACAGGAAAATCATAGTATGCATAGATAACCACCTTTTCTCTACTCTCCCCCAGTACAACGGCATTCCCCAAGGATCCCCTATATATCAGTTATCCTTTTTCTTATAGCATATAATCAACTTATCCAAAAAATAGCCCTTCATAAAGAATTCGAATTCTGTGCTTACGCTGATGACTACCATATAATAAGAAAAATCAAAAAAACTTCATAGTCTTAAAGTCGACCCTCTTTTCAATGACATTTTAGCATGGTGTGATTACTCAGTTGCTAAATTGTGCCCAATAAAATGCAAACATATTCATTTTTGCAAGAAAAAAAATTGCTAATTTCAACTACTATCAACTCAATTAGCTATTGAAAAAGTTCTCAAAATCCTCGGCATTACATTTCAATCAAATTTCACCTGGAACGACCACATCGAATCCCTACAGCAATCCTTATCTAAAAATTTGAATAATCAACATAATCAAATGTCTCTCAAATAAAAAATTCAACTGCAACCATCTCACACTCATTTCCATCGTCAACTCCTTAATTATGCCCAAAATCGACTATGGAGTTTTTCTCTACGGTAACGCTCCTTCTTCAGTACGCAATAAGTTAAAGACCATCTATTATTCTGCAGTCAGGTTCTCTCTTGGTGCTTTCAGATCAACCCCGATTCACAATATACTCTTTGAATTCAACATTCTACCGTTATCAATATTCTCTCGCCCGCCAAAACAAATCAGTCCTTTACGGAAATGACTCTCCCATCTCAAGTTCCATTACCAAAATTCTCAAGTCAAAAAAGTACCCAAAATACCCCTCCGCTTTGCATCGTACATTATCATCGTGTTCCGACTTAAACTTGCTAGCCAAACACTTACACATACCAAAGCAATCCTCTCCCCCGTGGTTATTTGATCTTTCCTCCATAGACACAAACCTTCACCACTTCGCCAAACCCAACACTCTTCCCACTGCTTTCAAAGAGCTCTTTCTTGAACTTAAGAATCGCCTAGATACATATTCTTTCCTATTCACGGATGGATCTAAATCTCAAGCAGGAGTATCTTTCAGTGTAGCAACATCTCACAGAATCATACAACAGTCACTTCTCCCCCATTCTCAACAATATTCTCTGCCGAAATAATAGCTATCCTCAACGACATAAATTCAATAAAAAAACAGCCACAAACGCAACGCTATTTGCTCTAACTCCCTGTCAGCAATACATTCAATTAGTAACCTCGCAAATAATAATTACTATGCATTTTGTTATAATTATCTATTCTAATTCTGTTTTCTGAGCTTGTGGAGTGAACATATGAAGTGTAATGAAATAAACTAAATCACTTTGAATTGTGCAAAACTTGAGCTGAGATTGTTTTTATTTTTAATTTTTTTTATTTCTCTGAGCATAGGTTTATGTAAAACAACATAATCCTCAAAACATTTGGTGACCCCGACGTGATTACGTGTTGTATTTGTGTTTTCGCTCTAATTGCATGCCGTTGCAATAGCCACATAAATTGCTATCTTTGTGACATAGCAATTTCACTTACACATCGCGTATTAACATTAAGCAGAATCCTCGTGTATTCATAAAAAAAATTAAAAATAAAACTGTGCTATTAATTATTCTGCAATTTCGTGTGTATATAGTATAATAGTGCTAACTGCGTTTATATACTTATACATAACGTTCATCGGTACAAATAATGGGCGCGAAGAAAGCTGTTTCGAGTCTCAAAATCATCACATATACATATATAAGTGTATAGTGTTTACATAGCTACCGTATTCTTTTGTTGTGCAGTTCGCACAGAAAAATGCCGCACAAACAAAAAACAAATTCAAATACTAATTTTTATGCTGAAAAGTGTGATTCCATCAGCCGTCAGTTAACCACGTTAAATGAATTTTTAACCTCTGAAGAACTTGTGAAATTTAACGAGGCTGAGCTTACGGTGACATCGGATTTTGTCGAACGTTTGGTGGCCAACTTTGATGAAATGCGATTACATTTAGAGAATGCTGCTACCAGTCAACTGAAAACTAATGATCAATTTGAGTTCTCATCCACTTATCTTTTAGTTAAAGCAAAGTTAATGCATGAGTTGAATGAAAGACAGCGGCAAAGTAATGACCATTCATCAACAATCAAGCATTTCGCCTTGGATGATTCAACACTTCATTCAACTCGCCAATCAAGACTTCCTGAACTAAAGCTCCCTATATTTAATGGTGATTATGCTGACTGGCCATTTTTCTACGCTACTTTTCTGGCAGCGGGCGACAAGGATCCGTACATGTGTAAGCTGAAAAAATGCAGCATCTTCGTTCCAGTCTATCAGGCGTTGCCCTCGATATAATTCGTTCACTCGAGCCGAGTAAAAAAAATTATGATGATGAAGCTTTGAGTTTACTTGTCAATCGCTTTGATAATAAACTTTTGCATTTTCAGGCACACATAAAGCCGGTCTTCGGACTTAAGGGTATTGAGAAGGGTTCAGCGAGCAGTCTGCGTGAGTTAAGTGATAAAATCAATGTGCATCTTCGAGCCTAAAATGCATTGGCTACTCCTCAACAAATCCTTGATGGATTGCTCGTTCACATGATTGTGCGAAAAAGCTGGACACACGAACGCAAGAGAAGTGGGAGGAGGATTTGTCAATAAAGGAATTTACGCCATGGAGTGCTGTGGTTGCATACTTGGAGAAAAGATGCAGGATGATGGAAAATTTGAAAAACGCTAAGGTATCGCAAACACCTAGCCAGCAGGTGTGAAAAAATAAAATTAAATTAAATGTCTTTGTTGCCTTTTCGAATATACCATCTGTAACCTCTTGTACATTTTGCGATTCAAAGGAGCATATCATTAGTAACTGCTCGCGATTTACAAACTTGACTCCTAGTGTACGCTGCAGCCATTGCCAAAATAGACATCATTCATTGTTGCATTTAAATTCAATCATATCTAGCATCTCATCTTCAGTTTCTCCTTCTCATCAAATAGTAGCGCAATCAACACTCGTGTCCTCATCCTATTCTCAATCTCCACCTAAAGTCTCGCCTAATTTTGTGTTGCTTGCCACAGCAATAATTTGTATTAAAAATCGATCTGGCATGTTAGTTCTCTGCCGCGCAATTCTTGATTCAGCATTACAGCTGAACTTCATAACTTCTCGTCTTGCTGCTCAGCTGCAACTTGGAACTGAACCTGCACACATTACGGTTTCTGGAATTGGTGAATCTAATCTCTCTGTCAACAAGTGCGTAGAAATTGTAATACAATCACAGGATGGTAGTTACTGATCTATCGCCTACGCTTTTGTTACCCCAAGTATAACCGATTACCAACTAAGCTGTGATTTGAATACTGCGAGCTGGGATATACCAAAAAATATAAAGTTGGCAGACCCACAATTTGCATCTTCTCAACGCATAGATGTTCTAATTGGAGCTGGCTTATTTTTCGACTTAATGTGCGTCGGCCAAATACGAATTGCAAATCATCTTCCTTCATTGCAAAAAACAAAGTTGGGTTGGGTAGTCTCTGGTGGCATTTCTTACACTAACACAAATTCTGCGACACTAACAACCATCAGCAAAATACATGTACAAGAAAGCGATGATTCACTAAGTGATCTTGTTAGGCAGTTTTGGGAAATTGAAAATTGCCCTTCATCGAATCAAAAACCATCTGAGGACAATGATCCATGCGAACAACACTTCCAAGAAAAGGTTGTTTGCGTGTTACGGATCCTGATAGTTACTTGCAGTGTATCCTATGGCCAGAAAACCCAGAAGAAGAAATCAAGATCTACAGCTGGACACCGTAACATACGGCACGAAATCGGCAGGTTTTCTAGCAATCAGAAGCATGCACCAGTTAGCTATTGACGAAGAAAAATATTTCCCTCTTGGATCAAAAATTGTCCGCCAAGATTTTTATGTGGATGATATGATTTCTGGCGGTGACTTGATCAGTGAAGTCGTGGAGATTCGAAATCAAGTCAACGCTTTTGCAACGTGGAAACTTACCAATACGCAAGTGGTACTCAAATGAAAGGAGTTCATTAATTGGAGAAGCTGACGCAGACTGCGAGCAGTACATGACATTCTATGATGGCATGGATATTACAAAGGCACTTGGCTTGGCATGGGACACTCACTGAGACAGTTTCTTATTCAGTTTTTCACCATTTAAAATTGAGGGCTCAGTCACGAAACGTTCAATCTTTTCTGCTGCTGAACGAGTTTAAGATCCCCTTGTTTAATATCACCAGTCATCACTAAAACTAATGTAAAAATATTTTTACAGATTCTATGGAGAGAAAAATTACACTGGGACGCAAGCCTACCGCAGTCATAACTTGCTACGTGACTATAGCTAAGTACTCAAATGTATGCCGTAACTAGCTTTAGTTTTCCACGCTTTGTTTTGATACCTCGAGCTTCATATGAAATACACTCATTCTGCGATGCAAGTCTGGAAGCCTACGGTACATGTATATACGTTCGAGCTGAATTAGATGGAAGTTGCTCGTCTCATCTTTACGTGAACATATTCAATTTAGCTGTCGTTTTTATTGCTGGTCGGATTCAACGCTAGTGCTATCCTGGCTAGGTGAAGCATCGAGTAAATTCAATGTTTTCGTCTCAAACAGAATATAACAGATTCAATCACTTACTGCCAGTATGAGTTCGCACCATGTACCCACTACAATGAATTTCGCAGACATATTGTCGCGAGGATGCAACCCTAAAGAATTGCTTGAATTCAATCTCTGGAAATGTGGACCATCTTTTCTTCTAGAAAAGTCATAGCAACTGGCCGAAGACTATGAATCTTGTCTTAGATTTACCCGAGAAACGAAGTAAAGTTTTACTTTCCACCTGTACTCAATTCGGTTTTTCATTAAGCAACAAGTTTAAAAATTCCTTCGGAAAATTAAGACGTGTATTTGCCTACCTCTACAAGTTTGCACATCCCAATAATGAAGAATGCTTAGCAGTATCCACGCCAGCATTCATAGCTGCTCTCAAACGGTTTATTAGCCTAAGAGGCAAACCAAGGACTATTTGGTCAGGCAAAGCAACTAAGTTTGTAAGTGCAAAAAATGAGTTGGCCGAGTTAAAGAAGCTGTTTTTAGATCAACTACATAATCAAACACTAATTGAGAGCTGTATTAACGATGGAATTGATTGGAAGTTCATTCCACCAAGATCGCTACACTTTGGTGGATTATGGGAGGCAGCTGTAAAAGCTGCGCTGATGATTTAGACGTTCTTACACCCGGGTATTTCTTAGTTGGTAGTCCACTAACTAGCATAGCAGAACCTGATATCAAAATCGATTAGATATTTCGTCATGCTGTGTACATGACACGCATACATACATATTACACAAACATTGTGATAATGTAGGATCATGCGGATGTATCGTGTCTAGTCCGCTTTAGATATTCCGTCAAACAACGTGTGTGAGTCACACACATTCAAATTTCACTAACAGTCTGATTACACTTTATCATGCTGGATCATGCATGCAGTACCGTGTCGGGGCCGCTTAAAAAGGATAAGAAATTTATAAGTTTTTGTTTCAATTACTTAATATCATTTACTACATCTTATGTTATGTATTTTTTTTTACGCTCATATTCGCAAAATATACGCATTAATTTTTGCGAATGTGAATACGAATGCGAATGTCAAGAAATATGCGAATATTTGCGAATGCGCATACGAATATTCGCTAGATCGCTAGTATGTATATTGAACTAAAGCTGGAAGTACACAAACAACTTCAACAATAAGCTGTAATGTCGACAAACGCACCATTGCAGCTTCAAGGTACACAAACGACTTCAGCGTAATTGACTTCAGTAAACAAAAAACAGCTGTGAATTTAAAAACTTAAGAATGTAATTATTGGTGAAATCTGTATTAAAAGTTGAATTATTAATAAAAGGAAGTATGCATTTATATCGTGTAATAAATTGAATTGAAATAACTTTTTAAATAGGTAGGAAAGTCTGCCATCAAATTTAACATAAATACTACAAAGAAATTGCCATTTACCAAATCATTTTTTCGTCATTCAACACGCGATTAAGTAGTTCTTTTAGTTCACAAACCAGTTCTTTTCCCATTTACTAATACTGTTTTCTGTTGAAGTCGAAGTTGATCAACTTTTGACGTTGTAGCTTTCGCGACGAAGCTATGTAACTCGCTCCATACGATTTCACACATTTCAACTTTTGTGTTTCGCTGCACGAACGCACCAAAAGCCGAATTGCAGGATAACGTTGTTTGTTTATTTCCAGCTTGGCATTGTAGCTTTTGCGACGAAGCTATGTAACTCACTCCATACGATTCCATACATTTCAACTTTTGTGTTTCGCTGCACAAACGCACCAAAAACCGATTTGCAAGATAACGTCGTTTGTGTATTTCCAGCTTAAGATTATAATTAAAAATTATAATTTAGTTATTAATATGAGCAATAGCGACAAAGGTATTCAGATCGGAGATAGTAAGGAAGGATTGGAGGAAATTTGAAAAGTGCAGGACCAGACTTGACGAGAATCGAACCAGCCAATCTAGGATGCCAGCTTGGTGCACTAACCAATGAGCGAACGAGCCAGCCATGAGCCTGCAAATAATTTAAAAGAAATCTTTACTATTATTGTGGTGACAATGCTTAAAATTAGGTGTTTTAAAACTATGTGGTTACACTGTTTTTTAACGCAGTCCGATGTTTTTGTTTTGGTTGCATGTGTACAAATAGAACGTAGCTAATTATGAGAAATTGAAATGGAAATTGTGTGAAAAATACATGATTAAGAACAATTCGCAGTGTATGCAAATAATTATTGCAGCTTCCTTTTCATTCCTGGTACATATTTTATTAGAATTTAAAAAAAAAATTACGATTTAAAATTTTCTTCAAATTGTCACAACGACGTTTTCAGAACGTCACAGCCTCCGCTCACTACCTCACTTCTCTTACCAACAAAAAATCTTTTCGCAGTCGCGGACCCTAGCGTCTGAATGGGGTGAAACTATCTGCATGCTGCGACTAGGGATGTTCCAATACCTTAAAAGAATTAGTACATCTCATATGAGTATACTCAAATGAAAAATCGGTGCTACCCACTTGATTACCATAACATTATTAGTAATTTCATGAATTGAATGAGTACTTTTATAAAAATTGGTTGCATAATTTTTCATGTGAAATTAAAGAAAGAAAAATATAGTTATTTGATTGCTAATGCATTTTTTTTTTATTAATTTACTAGGCTTGGTGATTATACCCAAGCCTTTAGGAGCACTCAATTTAGTTCGAATCTCTAAGGCGCACTAGTTCTCTCTGCTAGTTCTTTAGATCTTTTATGTAAGTACCAGTAGAGATAATTAAATAAAATTTACGATTATTGAAAATTCAGTTTATTTAAAACATATGAAATAAAAGATTATTTCAGTAGTTACTGAATCGGAACATCCCTAGCTGCGACGTTATCCATGACACATATGTGCACATAAATGCGCATGTGCTTTCCTCATCATGCAAATACCAAATATAATGTGTGGATTGCAACTATGAGAGAAAAAAAATATACATATATGTACGTTGACTAAACAGCATATAGGGCAGCGCCATCGGTATAAAAATCTTCAACGAAAAGTATCTCAAAAAGATCCAATTGAAAAATGTAATCGAGATAGATTTCATTTAGATTTACTACCTCAAAAACAAGGAAATTATTTTAAAAAATAATATAACAAACATTGTGATAATCTGCAAAATGCAACTTATATGAAACATTATTTTTTAGAAAGTGTACACCTAAGCTTTTTCTTCCTTCATGTAAAGAAAATAACAGGCATTTGAACAAAAGCATGACATCGTCTCTAGATTTCATTTCCGCTTTAAGGAATAGTAGTACCACAATAATCACACCGAATGCCACGGTATAATAGTATGTATGGTTAACAAATGGTCATCATCACCAGTACTAATCTAAATTATCAATGAAAATAAAATATATAGGTATGTATGTAATAATTGTTGTCTGGCTTGAATTTCATGAAATGGTGATGGCGACAAAGCGGTGTCAACATGCAAAAGGATTTTACAACGGTATCGCTATAGCAATGACACCGTAAACAGAAACCAAAAAGAAAAAAATCATTCAAGAGATTTTTAAAAAAAAAAAATGGCGCGTGAACATACATTTCTGGGTACTTGGGAGGTACGTTTACATATCAATTTATAGCATCTATTTTAAGTAATTAATTGTATTTATTTTTTTTTTTTCAGATTGTTTGTTGTACTTTTGAGGGTAAACGTGAATTATCTGGTTTGGAGGGTATTAAATTTCGCTTAGATGATACCAGTGACATAACGTGGTACAATGATTTAGTGAGTCCACTTCCCGAAGCAAAAGACTGTGGTACTTGTTGTGATTCAGCAAATGTCCTATTTAGTTGTGAAACTTTTGAAGTGAACGAAACGAATCCACGTTTAATATTTGGCGCTATTGCTGGGCACAGTATTGAATTTAGTGTGAGTTCACCTACTAATTATAAAAAAATATTTTTATAGAATTCATAAATACATAGACTAACACATTAACGCCGACTGATACGCTTATACTAAATTGCGAGAATTGGTATGCCGTTGAATGTAAACGACAACAAGATGGTCAGGCTGCAGGACAAGAGAAGGAGTTTTCTTTTGCGGAAGCGCTGCAAGAAACCTATTTTAGTGACGTCATTATTAAAAGCTCAAATGGTTCAGAGGTAATTTGCTTATTTTAATTCATTTATTCTTAATATGCCAGGATTAATCTGTATTTACAGTACCAAGCGCACTCTTCAATTTTGCGTCTAAATGGCTTCGATTGCAGTATGTGTGTGTTGCCCACAATAATTCAGCAACACCAACAACAATTATCATCAACAGTAGAAGCAACAGAAATAGCGCCACCACCACCATTAACTTTAACATCACAATTACAAGAACTACCTTTCCGGAGATCCTCCGATCATTATCATAGTCATCAAGAGTCAAATGTTCAACCAAATTCGCCACTAAATCAGAATCAGCAATGCAATGCTGCAAATATCCTTAGTCCCATAATAATATCTGTTTGTACAGATGGCTCAACATTAACATTGCCACCACCAGTATTAGATAATGCTGATGCCCAGAAGTCATTACCGCGTTTATCTCTCTCTCCTATTTATCTGCAACCGCCAAGTGATTATGCGCCTTTAAAAATACCACCAATCGCTGGTCTCAGTGTACATCGCACTTCACAGCTTTCAAACTCTTTTAATTGTTTATTGACTACAACACAATATAGTGCAATGTGTGCCACCTCTGGTTCCAGCAGTGCCGGCAGTGCTATATTACTAAGTGTGGAATCAAGTGGTGTTAGTAGTTCTCCTGTTGGTGTTTCTAGTGGCATGCGACGTTTTACTCTTACTTCACAATCAGATTCATATCTAGAGACCACGCAAATGCATAGCAAAAATATTTTTAATTTTTGTCAGGATTTAATGCTGCAGCAACCAACAACAGTAACAGGAATAGACACAGAACAAATAACACCAAATATGTTAACGGAAACATCATCTTTGACTGATGCTGTCTCAGGTGGTGTATGTAACACACGGCGACCACCATTATCACCATATCGAGTACGTAGCCCTTCACCATTTCCCAGCTCAATGGATACCCCACCGTCTTCACCTTTAACTCCAGTTAGCGTTCTTTCTAATTTACCATCATTTTTACTAAATCCCATATTGCACTGGCTCTATACAGAGTCACTGTTACCCGAAATGAATGAGGATGTATGCGAAAAACTTATAAATTTTGGTGAAACCCAACCATCTTTAACAAAAATGGTGGAGCCGGCACGCAAATATCTCAAGTTGATCAAACTTAAAAAGTGTAAGTGATTAGATACATTAAATTTCATCTCATTTAAGTTATATATTTCTTAGTTGCTGTCAACGTTATAATGGACCTGCATGACATTTTGAATCGTGTTATACAAGCGATTAGTCCCATGAACGTCGTACATGAACCCGCTTCGCTTTATGCCTCGTTTAAGGAAGCAATTCGCGAATGCGCAATTGGTATGTAACAACACATATTCATATTCATACAAATGTCTTTAGTTAATTTTATTGAAATATTTTTATTATAGGATGTGCTAAAGTTTTACAATTTTGTAACATATTCATTAAAGATGCTGCTGATATAACACGATATCAAAAGAATGAGATTGTTAAATATGTGCGCACTCGTATACCGATCTTTATGTCTCAAATCCAACAGTTACTGCGTCATGTACTCAGTGTTCTCGTTAGCCTAAATCCCGACGAGAAAGCAGAACTTGTTAACTACTTGGTACCTGAGGTAATAACACTTAAATGTGGATTCAAAATTTTAAATTCACACTTTCTACACTTCCAGATTGAATTCACATTATTAATACTTACTGATGTGATAGAGGAAATCAAAAATTCATTAGAGAAAATGTGCAAAGTAAGGCATTTTTAGTATGTAACCGTTTTTATCTTCATTGGTTAATTATGTCATTTGAAATAGGACTTAAAATGCTCACATTTGGACCTATCAATGAAACAAGCATCTGATGATGCTGTTGCAATGCAATTACAGAACAATACATTCATAACAGCAGCAAATACACATGGCAGTGAACTCAATTGCCCCGGGACACTGTTTAGTCAGCCACCATTGTCACCGCATCCACGTCGGGGTCCACCTGTTGGCCTTACTCTGTATGATAATTCCACAGAAAGACGTTTTATGTCTGGCGAAAACGATCTAAAATTCGTTCTGTATATGTATGAAGTACGTAAAATGCGTGATATTTATGGTAGAATTTCAGCTGCATTAGATGTCATTAAAGACAAAAAGTGAGTCAGTGTCTTTCTATATTAATAACAATAATCTTGATGATATTATGCTATTGATTAAAAATAATAATTATGGTTGTCATTTAGAACAACATTTTGTGAAATGGATTATCCTAGTAAACGCAGCACCATTAATCAAAATCTAGAGCAACTCATTATGGACATACCAGCTTACGTATTCATTATCGAAAATATAGCTGATCGTTTGAATGAGAAGCTTGGTTGGAAAGAGTTTAAGTTTTGCTTCAAATTGGTCACAAGTCAAATTGTAAGTTTAATTTAATGATAGAATCGAAATACATTAATAAAAAAAAAATTTCTTTTGGAGAACGGCGTCATTGTGAAAATCCTTGATCACAAATTAGCGTTACGTGATGCAATCAATCAGGTGAGTAGTTGTATATCAAAACTCTAAGCACAGGTAAATGAGATAACACCATAATTGTTAGTTCCAATAATGGAAATGAATAATTTGGACTTTTTTATTAACTGGAAAATGTAGTCTCAATATCAGTGGTAAAATAATTTTTTTTATCGCTAGTCCTCAACCTCAGTTGTTATTTGAAAATTTCTTTTATTTGAAGGAATACGTAAATACACCAAAATTTACCGTAACATGTCATCAGTATCAATTTTATCAGATTCTATAATCATTTCATTGTTGAGTTGACATATCATTCTAGTAGTATCATCTGGAACATCTAAATTTAGCGCTGAAACATTCTCAAGTTATAATTTACTAAGAATTAAGTGTGTCCTTTTGTTGAGGGAAGAGTGTGTGCAAGAAATTTTGCGAATGCATAGAGAAATCCTTAACAAGAGATACAAGTGAAACGCATACTGAACAGAATCTCCTTCTTGTCCACGGGTAGAAGTAAACACTATGAATATCTAGTTACTATTGAATTTATTGAAATGTTTATTTGCTTTTTAGGGTTCCGTACCCATAGGGAGCTAACGGGACCCTACTACTAAGCTTACGCTGTCCGTCCGTCCGTCTCCTGCTCTATCTCATGAACCGTAATAGGTAGACAGTTAAAATTTTCACAGAGTGTGTAATTCACTTGTGTGTAGAACGACAAATTACTAAAAATACAAATTTTTAGAAGCATTCTTCTTTAATATAATCTTTTGTTTAACTTTTAAGCTGTGAATTGTAGTATACTTTTAGGCTGTTAAATAAGCACATAATTTAATATTTTAAGCAAAAAATCTTGTACGATGGGACGGAACCCTCCGTTTGCGAGTCCGACTCACACTTGGCTGATTTTATACTTCGTTAACAAAAAACGATTCTTGTGGTCGGACTTACTTTACACTGATCGAAAAATTTTTGTAACAAGAAAACTGTTATATATGTTTTATAGATTGGATATTATTATCTGGTCACAATTTTTTTTTGTTTTGTTAAAGGTTAAAAAATGGAAATTGGCCAAAAAGGAAATTTTTACAGTCAAATATAAGTAAAAGGATATGTACAATATTTGAACAAAAGCAATTTAATCTATCTATCTATCAATCAATGTATATTTGAAATAGTAAACATCTTTTATTCTGTGCACGCTAATCTCAGAAACGCCTTATAGCGTTTCTACAGTGAGTAAAATTCTGAGTTCTGCAGAACTCAAGCTTAACATAGAGTTCTGACGACAACATTAATTAAGGGAAATGCATGATACATTAATACAAGGTAGCGCAAATTTGGCCTGTTACGCTCTCAAAAATTGCTCACACTCAATTTTGTCTTCATTAGGATAATTTCCTACTAAAACAAACACGAGGCTTAAGGACGTTTTTGTGAGAGTGACACTTAACTGTCAAAAATTGGCGTCACCTCTATTTCTTACACCATGGGGAAAATGAACGAAATGTGTTTGTGTTGTAGTATTGAGAACTAAGTGTTCTGCTTGTGTTCTGGTTGAACTTATAACCTTTTCACTCTGGGGCATAATTCAAATCTATAGTGCGGCGCTGATCCGGATCAAAACCACAAGAAGTGACGTCATTCAGGGGTTGTTGTTGTAGAATGTGATGCAGAATTGAGGATGGTCAGTCGTGTTTGTGTTGGGCAATTTTTACCTTTTTTAGGTCATTTTCGACTGTCTTTCTCTTTTTTGTTGGGCTCCAACATAAAACAGGTGATTATTGCACAAAACAATTTGAACTCAATTTTAAATTGTAATTCTTTTTTCAAAATGTTACGAAATAAGTAGCAGGATTGAAAAACCAAAATAAAAAACAGCTGTTCATGGTTCAAAATTGCCTGTCTAAGCGCCAAAGTGTTTCATCGTGATTCAGTCCTGTCTAAGTCCACTATAACTTACAATTCGGACGTCCTGGCATTGAGGAGCTCCTGAAAGAAATTTGTTTCTGCCGAAAACCTTCCACATCTTCTACTACGTAACGGTCATTTGGCAAACTTTTTTATTATAAGTTTTCTCGTCACGCCAGTATGCGAATTAAAATTTTGTATTATCACATAATCTCCATCACTATATTTCGTCGGATTCTTTCTTTTGACGTTTACATACTCCTCGTGTTTCGTTTGCGCTTCTATTTATTTCATTTGTGTACGTTATCTTACTTTGTCGATCATTTTCTTCCCATTTTCGATCTTTTTATCTACAACATTCACTTTTAGACTAGCACTCGGATGTTCATCTATCGTTCTATGCTTTATATTGTTCATAGCAAACTCTGCCTGCTCAATGTACATTCTTTTCAGGGTCTACCATTTTCGTTATCATTGGGCCAAGACTCCTATTTACCCTCTCCACCAGTCCGTTTGCTTGTGGCGAACCAGTCGCTGTACATTGTTTTCACTCAGAAATATTATAAATTTTATCTATGACCTTTTGCCATTTTTCGGTTAGCTTCATAATTCCATCGGTGAAGAACTTCTGTGGTTTATCAGCGAAAACTTAGCCAAGTGATTTTCAGCGGCTCTTCGGTCGGCCAATTGTTACCATGAAGAGAGTTTTGCTGAGAACGAAACAATTAGTAGTCAGAGGGTGCAAGGTCAGGGCTATATGGTGGATACATCAAAACTTCCCAACCAAGCTCCGTCAATTTGTTCCGGGTCGTCAAAGATGTGTGACGCATGCGATGCCACGGAATCAGCCGACGGTTTTGAGGACGGTTGTTTTCTATTTCGCCCAAAAAATCCGTCGGTGTCACAGAACAACAGGAGATTTCATTTTTCGAACATTGATGTTCGAACGGACAGCTGATTGAATAATTTAAATTTAACACATTGCATGTCAACTTTCACCAATGATGTTATTAAAAATTCTTGTTGAAGTTATCACTTTGTATGCATGTTTGAAACAAAATTAAAATATAAAAAAATACTAACTTTGGCTATGCTGAAGTTGTAATGCTCTTCACGCCCCTGCTAGTAGTCCTCGGGTCTTGAAATTTATAAGGTTGGTGGCTATGGGTCAGACACTTAGAGTGTCAAGTCGATAGCACAAAAAACAAAAAAGTTTTTCTAATAAGTACATGAATTGGGATCCAGGTTTGTATGGGGGTAACCATCCAATTGGTTCGATTATTGTTGGATATGGGTCAGAATCTTATAATGTCCAAATTTCAAGTTTATAGTACAAAAAACAAAAAAAGTGTTTCTAATAAGAACTTTCATTTGGATCCCGGTTTGTATGGACCCTCTAGTGGCCCGATTCGGCTGATTCCAACAAATGTACTGCGTATGGTAAAAAGAAAGCTCCGTGCAACATTTCAGCTCCCTAGCTCAAAAACTGAGGGACTAGTTTGCAAACATACAGACGGACATGGCTAGATCAACTCGTCTCGTCGCGCGTCAAGACTATACAGTATTCGACAAAACTAAAGCACGAAACATGCCATATCAGTACTTAGCTCAATAAAATTTTAAAATAGGTTATAAACTTTTTCTATTTCAAGAATTTAATTACTTTTCACATTGGTTATTATAAATGTAAACAAATTTAACGTCATATTTAATTTCAAACCAAAATATTAATCCAAATATAACAATATCCTTAAAAAAGGCGCGACAAAACTAAAGCACATTGTCATTAACGCCCACTACATTAGTTCGTTAAAAAGAAAAATCCTGCTCTATCTCATGAACCGTAATAGGTAGAGAGTTGAAATTTTCACAGAGTGTGTAATTCACTTGTGTGTAGAACGAGAAATACTAAAAATACACATTTTTAGAAGCATTGTTCTTTTATTTAATTTTTTTTTTTTTTTTTTTGAGTATACTTTTAGGCTGTTAAATAAGCACATAATTTTATATTTTAAGCAAAAAAATCTTGGACGGTATTTAACCCAATTATTTAAATTATTAATTATAATATTCTTTCAAAACTAACATTGCTTCTTTAATAATGAAATACATGAATAATATTGTATTATACAACACAACTCTAATAATTATCTTAAAATTTGATTTCTAACATATTGTGCAGCAGTTTCACCTGAAAAGGAAAGGGAAGAGATCGCTACCACAAAGGTGATCAGTCCGTCTCCAAGTCGTTTAGGGTTGAATTTCGGGTGAACAGAATGATATGTCTATGTGGGTGAATGTGTTATGTGTTGTAAAGTGGGTTAGTGATTCGTCATTTAGGAGGATTAAATTGCTTTGTGTAATAAATTTATGTAGTGTGTTACCTCTTTTGTTTTGTTTTGGTGAGCCCCATGTAGGGTGTCAGCTATTAAAGTCGCCTGTGATGACAACCGACTTGTTGCTTAAGGCTATTGTATTTTCTAAGTTTCTAGAGTTAAATGCTCTATTAGGCGGTATATATATGGAAAATATGCTAAAGTTTTTTTCAGAAACTATTTCTGCTGCGCCTCGATCTCGCCATTAAGTCGTATATCTGTGTATTGGACTGATTTGTGTATGAGCAGTGCTGCTCCGCCAAAACTATTTTGTGGTGTGTTTATAAGGATTGTGTAGTTATTGGGTATTGGGAAGGTGTTGGATGCCTGTAGATGTGTTTCTTGTAAGAATATGATTTGGGGTGAATGTTTTTTGATGATAATGAGTAGTTCGCTGTAGTTGTTAGAATAACCACGAATACTCCACTGTATTAAATTAAGGGGCATGATTAAATTCTAAGGGGAGTGTTTTGTACTGTGTATCTAATTAAAATGTGACATTTGCTACAGTGAACTGTGGGTTGTATATAATTTGTTGCCCCCGGCTGACCGACTGGGAAAGTAATGCCTGCAAGCTCCCCTGCTAGTCAGTCGGGGACATGTATTAGAGCTTAAAAGTAATTATTAAAGTTCCATGAAGTCAGAGCTTCATTAACTTCGACTCCTTGTGAATTGTGATGAATTATCTTGTTCTTAGTTTTTAATTTTATTTGTCTAATTATCTTGTTTGACGTTGACCGTGGAAGTACTGGTACCTTGTTATTTTTCACTTGACCAAGTATTTGACTTCGCTTGGCGGCTTGTGACGAGCTGGGTTGGCCTGTTTTTGCAGTATCCTCAAGGTCTTCGTAGTTGGTAATAGTGCGCTCGGTAGAAATGGGGGTGGCGCTGATGGTGCTGGTTGAATATGTGTTGATGATAGTTTTTGTTGATTTTGAGTTGGTGTTTAGTAGGGTCTTAATAACGTTAGTAAAAGATTGATGACCATGTGGGTGTTTTTGATTATACATCTCGTATGCTGTTTTGTTGTCAACTTTGAGGTTGGTTTTAATTGCCAATATTTCCTGTTGCTTCAGGTATATCGGGCACTTTTTGTCAATAGAATATTGCAAATTGCTTGGCAATTTATTTATGCTGCTGTTGATACAGCCAATGTTGTTTGTGCATTCTTCTTTCACATCTTCATTTGTGTGATGGAGTAAGCCACATTTGGTGCAAGTTTTTTGGTTCTTACACACTTTGAAAGTGTGTCCATAACGGAGACAGTTGTTACAAAGAAGTGGTGTTGGGATGTATGGGCGAACACTTGTTTTTTCGTAGCCGATCATAATGCTTTCCGGAAGGATAGTTGAGGCAAAAGTAAACAGTAGATCTGTTTCCATAAGGTTACCTTCAACCTTCTTCATTATTTTTTTGAATAAGGTGACATTCTGACTTTTAAGCTCCGTTTGTATCTATTCTTCTGAAACGTCTCTCAAGTCATTAGAGTAAATAACTCCCTTACTGTAGTTGAGTGTCGTATGCTCTGTGACAGTAACTGGCATATAATCAGTGAAGTGAGTCATCTTCACAAGCTTGTTGGCTTGTTGGACATTTTTTGTCTTAATAAGCAGATAGCCTCTTCGCAATTTTTGCCAGGAGTTAACTAGATGGTCTCACCATCGATAGTTGGAGAAAAACTATCAATGCTCATCGATAGTCTAAAAAAAATAAATAGTGCTATCGATAGTACTATCGTATAAAAAAACTTCAAATAAAAAGTTTTAAAGAATTTTTTTTTTATAACTCATCCTATTTTTTATATACTTTTTCGACGAATTGACGACGAAAACTTTAGATGTATAATTTACAAAAGTTTATGACGAAATTCGTCCATTGTTGATTTTTATTGAAAAATTGGTTAATTTGTAATCAAAATAAATAGATACGCTGGTTATTTTTTATTTGGTTTATTTAGAAATAAGGGTTTCACAGCCATTTTTCATTTGGATTCAAAAAAAAAAATAAACAAATTAAAATTATTAAAAAAAAAACTATTTAAACAAAACAAAACTTATCAAGGAGATAATAAATTCATAAAGATCATCAAATGAAATCAAAGCTTAACCATTCAGTGGTTTTCTTTAGTAAAGAAATTACAATATAAAAATTAAACCATCCAAGGGTTTTTGTTGATGAACAACTGCACGTCGACATTTTTGTCCTTCAGTTTCCTACGTCTGTCCGAAATTAACTTTGCTTTGTACTAAAACACTGAAAAACACGCATTTAACGTTGAACATAACGTGAAAATGCATTGAAAATGTAAAAATTTGTGTTATGAAGAAAATTGTTTGCGCCTTGATCAGCTGTGTTGGTGACGGTGAAATCGTGTTCAAAATAATATTATTCAATAGTATATTTCGATTGTTTGATTGAAAATTTTCAGGCAGTTAAATATGTACATTATCACATATGTAAATAGTGAACATATGATAGTGTTGTGCAGCGTAAAAACTAGGAAATGAGACGATAAAATAAGGACCAGTTTGAGAGAGCGACACATAACGGTAAAAAATTTTCATCGCCTTTATTTCTTACACCATGTGTGTTATAAGCATATGAGAGGAAAAAATACAACAATAACAACAACACAAAATTCAAAAAGTAGAAACAACGAAACACACTGACTCTCTCTTCTCCCACTCTCAGTGAACATTATTTACAAAAATAACATAAATAATAACAAACTGTTTAAGTTACAAAGCAATGCTTGTAACATAAGCTATTGTAATCGTAATTAGACCTTTACTGAGATTTTTCCCGGTGGATTTTCCAAAAAAATTATTATTTGTTGTTATAGCGGCAATATAAATACTAGACAAACCCTGCCTTTCTTCGCACGAGCTGTTTCCTTTCTTAGCAGAATTATATTCTTTATCCCACAACCCCCGCTTCCCCCTGTTTTCCTTCTCAACAAATCTCTCGATCTTGTTTCGGTTACATTATTGTAACTTTCGCAGGAATTTCTAATTTTTTTTAAATAAAATAGACCCCATATTACTCGCTGATAAAGTAGTATTCTATTGGTGAAGGAATTTTTAAAATCAGTTAAGTAGTTTTTGAGTTTATCCATTGCAAATTAAAAAATATAAAAAAAGACTAACTTTGGCTATGCCGAAGTTGTAATACTCTTCACGCCCCAACTAGTAGTCCGAGGGTCTTGAAATTTTCATGGTTTGTGGAAATGGGTCAGAGACTTATAGTGTCCAAATTGGTTTGATACGTCAAAAAACAAAAAACTTTTCTAATAAGAACATTAATTTAAAAGGGGGTTCGTATGGGAGGTACCCCCCTAGTGGTCCGATTCGGCTGATTCAAGAACTTGATCGGCGTTTGGTAAAACGAAAACTATGTACAAAATTTCAGCTCTCTAGCTCAAAACCTGAAGGACTAGGAGTGCGAACAGACGGACATGGCTAAATCAACTCGTCTCATCGAGCTGATCACAAATATATATACTTTATGTGGTCTGCGATGTCTCCTTCTGTGTGTTACAAACTTCATGACAAACTTATAATACTATTCACTCCCGTGAAGAGTATAAAAACAAACAATTTTTTTTCTTTATAATACATATGTATATTAATATAGATTACGAATAATGAAAATTGGTGTTTCTTATGGGGTTCTCAGAGTTGGCAAGCCTGATTTTATCTTGTGGTATTTCTTCTTTATTATGCAAAAATCAAAACAACTTAACATAACATATTTTCAGATTTGTAAACTTGTATGCAAACAAGAGTTCACCAAATCTCTGATTGAGCTGGGCCTGTTGCAGCATTCAAATATATTACAAAATGAGCTTAAATTGACAGATAATGAGACCGGTTTCAGTACAGATAATACATATTTAACCAATCGTCAAAATTATGACTATAAAAACATTAAGGTTTTTAACAAAATCTTTTAGATATTAGTTTATCTACCATGACTTAATGTATTTTTGTTTTAGCTCAATCTAATACGTCACTTGTGTGAGCCACCGATTGCTGCCAATAGTAGTCTTTCAAAAAATGCTCTGCGTTTACTGCACTCTGCACAATTAGCCGATATGGAGTTTGAGGTACATACATATACACCAACTGTCATAACAAAAGTTAGTAGTGAGTCTCAGCATGCATCTGAACTGTCCCAAAATATTGAGGCAACGGTGGGTGACACTGCAAGCTCATTGCAAGTGCATACATTTAAGGCTCATCGTGTCATTGTTTCAGCACGTTGCGAGTGGTTTAAGAAGGCGCTTACCTCGGGCATGCAAGAAACTATAACTAGGTATGATTGTAGATTATCTCGATATCTTTCGTTTTCCTAATCTTTGACCTTGTAAATATGTACTACATAGGAAGGTCATTATCACAGATGCCACACCAGTAATATTCCGTCGTCTGTTATTGTATCTATATGGAGCACCCATTGATAAAACTGTTGGAGCTGAGCAGATATGCGAACTGATGTTGTTGGCCGATCGCTATTCAATTGATGATCTGAAGGTAAATATTATCATCATCACTATCATTTAAATGCTTTCCTTTATTGATCATTTCTTTTTAATTTTAAGGAACTTTGTGAGAATACATTGAATGCATTAATTGATGAGGATTCAGTCTTGTGTTTGCTTGGCATTTCCGATCGTTATATGGCCACTGCTCTAAAAGCCAATTGTTTGTCATTTTTGACACAGCATGCAATACTTACAAAAAGCGAAATGTTTCGTGAACTACCCCAAACGCTACAAGTGAGTTTGAATTAACGGAGCTCAAATATGTATTCAAATTAAATGATTTATATTTTTAATCGACAAGCTTGAAGTTATCGATTTAATAAATTGGTATGGACGTGTTGCTGAACCTTGGAATGAACGTGGCTTTAAACCTTGCAGTAGTTCAAGGCGTAGCCTCAAAAGTCCTTCAAAGCCGCGTTCGCGTTCGCGCAAATCATCGCCATCTTATATGTGACGCAGCCACGGCGTTTAACGTTGATGTTAACCAATAGTCATACATGGTATACTTAAGTGTGTTCCAGAAACGTCACCTTGTGGTGTTAGTGTATGAATGTTCTCATTTCGTAAAGTTAAACAAATTGTACGCATTAAATTTTTCACCAACATAACACAATACAATATAAAATAAAAAGCAATCGAAGTGAACCTGTTATACTACAATAATAGAAAAATTCATTATATATACTTACATAAGTTGAATAAGGAAATATAACCCAATTATTGTTTGTTTACCCAGTCTCTTTCCTTTTAAGCTTAATTATTTAAAAGTAGCAGAAAATGTTTGTATGCAAAAGTGCAAAACGGAAAAAAGGAATTTAATACGGAATATATATTAAACAGTTGCAGAAAATATTACAAATATATGTATATATTTATGCACATATAAATTAAATATTTATTAAATTTTTTTGCTAACAAAATATTATAAAAACAAAAAACTGGTAACTTTGATCTCGCATACATACGCTTCTCTTCATTTCGAATAACACACATGCCTTTGAATCTAATAATTTTAATTTTGGGAGGCTATTAAAAAAAACAGACATGATTTTGATTTGAATTTTGAATGTTGGTCGGATGACGACGTCTGGAAAATATACTCTGTGTAACAATAAATGTTGATATTTGTACAAAACACGGGGTTCAGTCAATTAAAATGCATCATTAAAAAGCAATAAATTAAAAGCTGTGTTTCAAAATGGGAAAGTAACTAATGAAAATAAATTAAAATGCAAAAAAAAAATAAATATCACGTTTTTTGATTAAGAATCTACTTTTTCTTACAAAATTCTTCAGTGGATTTATTTTCATTCATTCTCAAAGAAACATGCTCTTAAAGTCTACTAATTCCATATGAAATTAAAACTTTGAAAATATTAATATATTAACAGTTATGTCATTATCAACCATTCTCACAAATTTCTTGTAAACACCCGATATAAAAAAGTATTCTTTCTATAGTCACACATATGAGGTGTTATTTTTGAAAGTGGTATAAGTTCACATTAAAAAAAAAATTAGAAAGATAATTGTAGTAAGATATGGACACCTTCTTTTCATATTAATAAAAAAATTCAATTTTGCAATTTTATCATAAGAATTTTGGGTATATAATGTTATAACAATTTTTTTTTTAAAGTGGAATAAGTCTATTTCAATACAATAAAATAAAATAATTCTCTGGTCTTTTGTGATACGACTATCTGCTGATAATTTGCTGCTGAAGAACTAGTAGGTGCCGTAAAATATCATGATCAAATATTAACACCACATTTAAGTAATGATAATAACAAAATATAGCTACAGACACTCTTTTAAAAGACAATGTAATTTATGACTATGTGTAAGTTGAGATAGTCCTAAGCGATATCCCAAAATATATAATTCATGACCATGTGTAAGTTAAGATAGTCCTAAGCGATATCCCAAAATAAATAATTTATGATTATGTGTAAGTTGAGATAGTCCTAAGCAATATCCTAAATAAACATCTTATCTACATAAACCTTATCTGGGCTGCATACCTTTGTTTTTGTATCACACGTCAAAATAGTGATGACAAGAATAAAAGCATCATGTTAGCTTTAATTCAAAACATTTGGTCCTTCGAACACTCTGTCGTTATCTCCCACCAATGCACTATGGGCGAAATGTCGATTTTTTTGGCATAAATTCTAAATAAAAAGCTAAAGAGCTGAAATTTTGCACGAAGCTTTCTTTTCACCATACGCAGTACATTTGTCGGAATCAGCCAAATGGGAACACTGTGGGGGGGGGGGGTGTACCTCCCATACAAATCCAACTTCCAAGTTGATGTTCTTATTACAAAAACTTCTTTGTTTTTTGTACTATCGACTTGAGTGTCTGTACCATACTCACCTATGTAGATTTTAAGAAAATTATTTTTTGTCGGGTGGGATAAATTGTTTTTTCTATAGTTGGATTTTGTGGTTGCATAAACAACAGTCTGCCAATTTATCGCATGGGAGATTTTTGTTTATAGGGGGAAATCGGCTGTGTGATTTTTTTTGGTCAGCGCTCTAGTTAGCAATACGATCAAACTGTGAAATAAACGCAGATGATCGTACTGTTAAATCAGGTGATCGGCTAGAAAGTGATTACTGAGAGCGAGTCGGTAAACGTCTGTCCGTCCATCCAAGGCAGCTGTTGTTATGAATAGAATATATAAAAGCTTTTGTGTCCGTTTTGAAAAAATGTCCCTTTGGTGGTCCGTTCAACGTATGGTATTTATAGGGGTATTTATAAAATTAGTCGGGAGTTTAGGAAAAAGATGGATGAATAGCGGGTGGGAGTTGGTCACCGCGGTTATATTTTTCTTCTATGCGTTAAAAAATATATTTAATAATATAATTAGTGTGGAACTAAGACAAATGGCTAAAATTGTTTTGCAAATAAGGATAAAAGGTGTCTTATGCTATACAAAAGAAGGATAAAAATGTAAAACGAAAACCGAAAACCTTTTTAAGGGTTGTTGAAAATTATCCTTTTTTCTCCTTTTCAATATCTAATAAACCAATAAGTTGAAACTGAAGTCATTGTATGAAAAAACATATGTGTGCAAATAATTTAAAACATGATAGAAAGAAAAAGACAAGAAAATTTCTTTGTTTTGGAATCGCGTCAGATATTACTTTGCGTACAGAATAACTAAAAGAAAATAGAAAATCCAAATAAATACAACAACAAGAACAACGACATCAATAACCGTGTAAATTCAAGTAACAGAACGAAATAAACAAAAAAAAAAAAAAAAATGTATCCTGAATTCGCTTTCGTCTCAATTCCAACCTAATTCCATTTCACGGTGTGAAAGAAACCGCTTTTGACGTTTTTGAAATCGCCTAATTTTGTACAGGCGATTTGGCTAAATTCTCTCTTATCTCATGTTATTAAAAAAAAAAAGTACCATGAACTGTAATATTGGATCATATAAAAAATCTCCGCGGTTTTTTGGTACATTTTCGAACAAAAATTTTCTTTATTCAAAATCAATTTCAATCAAGTACATATTGGCCATTATTATTAATGACATTTTGTCATTTTCCGGGTAGCTCCATAATTCCATCGGTGAAGAACTTCTGTGGTTTATCATCAAAACCGTCGGTGCTTTCTATCACATGCCCGTATAATTTTTTTTTGCAGGTATTCCCTCCATAAGCTTCTTTGGATTAACAGCAAATATTGGGCAAGATTGATTTGATTTCGTTCCGGTTATAACATTTAAAACTATTCATTCAATTAATGTCATATGTGTCTCATAATTAATAGAAATATTTCGATTTTGAAATATGAACTTTTCCAAGCTTGCTACTTGCATATCCAAATTTTCCTTTCCAGTTAAGATTCTTGCAGTACTCGCTTTTGCATATTCAATTTTTAAGAGTCTGCAAAACCTTACTGATTGAAGAGCTCTATTTGTCCATACTATACGTTAAAATGTATCCATTAGTTTTAAAGGTATAATAGTTGTGACAAAAAGCGATTGGTCTAAGGAATCAGGCTCATCTAAAATAAATTTCTGTTTATAAGCATTTTGACCTGTTGACCCATCAATTCCATTGCTGTTGTTCAATGAGTAAAATCTTTCATTTGCTCTAAAACTTCCTTTTGTAAAATCAATATCCGTTCGGTTGTATGGTTAGCAAGTTCTGTAGCGAAACCTTTACTACAGTTTCTGTAATATCAATTCCAGAGGGCCTGCACTGTTATTTCGACTTCCTTATCTCATCATATCGTAGCCGGTTACTTTGTTTATTTGCTTTATATTAATGTATTGTTGTTTTGTTACCCCATTCTCCAAAAAAGGCTAGTGCTTCATCATTGGTGATGTGAACCAATCCGTATGTCAAATTTAGGATTTTCAGCTTCTTTTTTTATCATGGCTTGTTTTAGTATCTTTTGTTTTTTTCGCAGAAGTAGAGGCTGCATGTAAAAGTAAAGGAATGGAGAAATTATTCTCTAAGGCAAGTTTCTTTTTAATCGTGACCCTTCCTTTAGATAGCTTACTTTTGGGCGGTCAACTTTAGAAGGTGATGGACCTGCGTAACTTTCCTCATCAATTACAACTACCAAATGTTTTTAAAGCCATTCTGAGGTCAAAGTTTTAAATCTCGTCAGCATTCTCTGGCATTTTGGTAAATATCGTTTTATATGATAGACAAACTTATTTACTTTTGCCTTTATATTATTAATATGAGATGTGCTTAAATTGTCTTCATTGTTATATTTTTTTGCTTTCTGAGTACGCACAAGAGTATTGCGTCTTCGTTATCTTCGTTTTGTATATGTTTGTCTCTGAGATCGACCCAATAGAGAGATTATGTGATTCGTTGTTCGTGCTTTGATTGCTTTTGCAAAGCAGATATAAGTTAAGGTGTATGAGTGAGTATGTGAATGGTCATTTTCAATGATGCGTCGTTTATGAATTTCGTAAAGACTGTTCATTTTTCGTTACTTATGCTGCTTCTTTTGTTGTTGTTGTTGTTGTTATGGTTGTTGTTAAGTCATTTTATTATTCATTTTAAATACAATACAATGTTAATTTCATAATTTACATACAATATTAATAGCATATTAGTAGTAAGTTAAGTCTTGTACTTGCTCCTTCTCTTGTATTCAATTAATGAAATCACTTTTCTATCAGAACCCTTTGAGTGCGCGTGTGTTCACTGTAGTAAAAATATTTAGTTGCTTGTGCTTCGCTTGCACAGAGACGTGATTTGCATTATCATTTTTTGGTGCCCCCGAGTGGACACAGTAGCACGTACGCTTCGAATATATCGTCGAGGGAAGTATTCTGGATCTTCCATATCATAGGCACCAGGGCCTTGTTGTTGTTGGTTATCGGAACAAATCCTCTAATTGCCAGGTAACGAATGCAAGTGACATATGGGATCGAAATTTAAAAAAAAAATATCAATTCCATAATAATTTGTATTCGATTAAAATATTTTTATCGTTAAAGAATTATTTATATTCATATGTTTGTACATATACAGGCACATAGCGGTCGGTGACTTTCACTTCTGTTACTCTTAGCTAGCGACGAATGTAAGGCAAAGCAAAGTTTTTTTTGTTGTTGATTGTTGTCATCGACTGCACATAGCGGTCTGCCTAATTAGTTTTTGCATTGTTCTTTTAATACATACAAACAAAATCTGAGATTAAATGCCTGGAAAAAAAACGCGTGCAAAGTAAATTTTTCATTGTCTTAGAACCACCGTCAGTTGATCTTCTTCGTCAACTCAATGGCGTCAAGAAAGATATTGAGCGTAAAAAGACAATATGTGATCAATCAATTTCAATTAATCCCATCGAATTGGAGTATCGCTCGGATATTCTAAATAAATATGTCGATCACGTTTTTGATATCCAACGACAAATAAGCAATTTAAATCCTGATCTGGCGTCTTCTGCGGATCTGGAAGACTTGTGCGTCTCGACAAAGGCACTTCTTGCTTCTATTAGTGGTCGTTCTATGGATCAACCCAAGATTAATACAATGCTAAATGCATCTACCCCACATAGTAATCACTTACCACAAATGACGTTCTCGAAATTCAGTGGAGATAATTCGGGATATAAAAACTTTATTGGATTATTCACAAGTTTAGTAGACAACAATCAGTATTTATCTCCAGTTGAAAAATTTAATAACTTGATTTGTGAAGGCATTTATATATCGAATGCTATGCTGATACACATTGTAATGTCTAAGGTAGGAAGTAGATGTACATTCTGCAAATCAAACGATCATTTTATTCATGCATGTAGTTCTTTTACCGCAATCAATGTCGCGAATCGCTTCAAATTTGTAAAACGATTCCCTCTATGCCTAAATCGCTTAAAAAAAGGGCATAATGTTTCAGCTTGTAAATTGATACATTGTAAGGTCTGCTTTCAACCCCATCATATTTTGTTGCATAGGTATTCAACCAACTTCTCAACGTCATCAGCTGATCATCGGGAATTAACAACAACCACTCAAACATCGAATTCAACATCGGCTGTCAATCACGCTTCAGTGGCTGATGATCGGGTTATTTTGGCTACTGCAAATTTACAATTGACAAAGAATCTAAATCTAAAAAGAACTAAAAGAGATACCAATCTGTTTGGTGTGGAAAAGTCAAATCTTTCGACACAGCAGGTGGTTGTGGCTACAATTAGATCCCGCAATAATTCGTATGAAATGGTTGCAGAATTCGTCGTACTAAAGTCTATAACTTCAAATCAACCGGCAAAGGCAACAGTTCGATAACAAAATTCCCGATGGAATTGAACTAGCAGACCCTCTTTACTATAAGCCACAACGGGTTGATGTACTTTTGGGAGCAGATGAATTTTTTGACTTGCTGAAAGATTGACAGGTAAAAAATGGAAAAGAGGAGCTTAATTTTCCAAAATTCAGTATTTCTGGACGCTGCAAAACTACACTATCGACACAATTTTACTCGAGTTCTTTAGTTAGCACATTACAAGAAAGCAACTGTTCACTGGATGCAGTAGTTCAAAAGTTCTGGGAATTGGAGCAAATTCCGAAGTTGATGGGAGCTAAATTGTATACAACAGATCAGGCATTATGTGAGAAATCGTTTATTGAATCCATCGTTCGACTTCCTTCTGGTCGATTCAAAGTCTCATTACCGTTCAAATCGAGTGCAAATTGTCTAGGATCATCGTTCGACACAACAAGAAGGAGATTCTTATTATTGGAAAGAAGAATGCAAGCTAATTCAACCACTCAGTCAATGTACAATGAATTCATGAAAGAATATGTAGTGTTGGGCCACATGACTGCAACTGACAACATCATACCCAGGCAACCAAATTATTTCATTCCTTATCAATGCGTACTAAGACCACAAAGCACATCCACAAAGTTACGCGTAGTCTGTGATGCATCATGTAAAACATCTACACAACTGTCGCTTAATGGTATACTTTCGGTTGGGCCAACTATAAAGCCATGTTTCCATGCAACACTTCTTAAATTTTGTTTTCACAAATATGCAATGACCGCTGACATAGCCAAGATGTATCATCAAGTGGAAATTAATCAGGATCAGTGGAAGTTTTCAATTATCAATTTAACAATATCACTTATGGAACAGCCAGTGGTGCACCGTTTTTAGCAATTCGGTGTCTTAAACGACTAAGTGACTTATATGCAGAGTCCCATCCGTGCGGCTCAGTCGTACTCGCCAACGATTTTTATGTAGATGATCTGTTCACTGGCGCTGACACTGTGGAAGAGCTACGATCATTGCAGCTAGAGTTGTTTTATATCTTGAATTCAGCAAGCTTTATACTAGCAAGGTGGGCACCGAACTGCCAAGTTAATGACCATCATCAAAAAGAAACTACCATATCGTTTGGAGACCAAGATAAGAAACTTTAGGTCTCACTTGAAATCCAAAGGCAGATGTCTTCAAACACAGTCTAGAGGATTCGGCACACAGAAGTTTGCCAACTAGAGGTCAATGTTATCCTTCACTGCTCATTTGTTTGACCTAATTGGGCATTTGTGTCCAATCGTAACAAATGAAAAAATTCTAATTCAAGAAGTTGGGAAACTTAAACTAGGTTGTGATGATCCGATTCCGATGAGCTTTGTAGAGCTGGATTCGCTAACAATACCAAGGAATGTTGGAGTCACAGGAAATGAATAATTTGAACTACGAGGTTTATTCAAAAGGTATCGCAATTTTTGAATTTCCGCGGTAAAATGTAAAACGAAAACTGAAAACCTTTTTAAGGGTTGTTGAAAATTATCCTTTTTTCTCCTTTTCAATATCTAATAAACCAATAAGTTGAAACTGAAGTCATTGTATGAAAAAACATATGTGTGCAAATAATTTAAAACATGATAGAAAGAAAAAGACAAGAAAATTTCATTGTTTTGGAATCGCGTCAGATATTACTTTGCGTACAGAATAACTAAAAGAAAATAGAAAATCCAAATAAATACAACAACAAGAACAACGACATCAATAACCGTGTAAATTCAAGTAACAGAACGAAATAAACAAAAAAAAAAAAAAAATGTATCCTGAATTCGCTTTCGTCTCAATTCCAACCTAATTCCATTTCACGGTGTGAAAGAAACCGCTTTTGACGTTTTTGAAATCGCCTAATTTTGTACAGGCGATTTGGCTAAATTCTCTCTTATCTCATGTTATTAAAAAAAAAAAAGTACCATGAACTGTAATATTGGATCATATAAAAAATCTCCGCGGTTTTTTGGTACATTTTCGAACAAAAATTTTCTTTATTCAAAATCAATTTCAATCAAGTACATATTGGCCATTATTATTAATGACATTTTGTCATTTTCCGGGTAGCTCCATAATTCCATCGGTGAAGAACTTCTGTGGTTTATCATCAAAACCGTCGGTGCTTTCTATCACATGCCCGTATAATTTTTTTTTGCAGGTATTCCCTCCATAAGCTTCTTTGGATTAACAGCAAATATTGGGCAAGATTGATTTGATTTCGTTCCGGTTATAACATTTAAAACTATTCATTCAATTAATGTCATATGTGTCTCATAATTAATAGAAATATTTCGATTTTGAAATATGAACTTTTCCAAGCTTGCTACTTGCATATCCAAATTTTCCTTTCCAGTTAAGATTCTTGCAGTACTCGCTTTTGCATATTCAATTTTTAAGAGTCTGCAAAACCTTACTGATTGAAGAGCTCTATTTGTCCATACTATACGTTAAAATGTATCCATTAGTTTTAAAGGTATAATAGTTGTGACAAAAAGCGATTGGTCTAAGGAATCAGGCTCATCTAAAATAAATTTCTGTTTATAAGCATTTTGACCTGTTGACCCATCAATTCCATTGCTGTTGTTCAATGAGTAAAATCTTTCATTTGCTCTAAAACTTCCTTTTGTAAAATCAATATCCGTTCGGTTGTATGGTTAGCAAGTTCTGTAGCGAAACCTTTACTACAGTTTCTGTAATATCAATTCCAGAGGGCCTGCACTGTTATTTCGACTTCCTTATCTCATCATATCGTAGCCGGTTACTTTGTTTATTTGCTTTATATTAATGTATTGTTGTTTTGTTACCCCATTCTCCAAAAAAGGCTAGTGCTTCATCATTGGTGATGTGAACCAATCCGTATGTCAAATTTAGGATTTTCAGCTTCTTTTTTTATCATGGCTTGTTTTAGTATCTTTTGTTTTTTTCGCAGAAGTAGAGGCTGCATGTAAAAGTAAAGGAATGGAGAAATTATTCTCTAAGGCAAGTTTCTTTTTAATCGTGACCCTTCCTTTAGATAGCTTACTTTTGGGCGGTCAACTTTAGAAGGTGATGGACCTGCGTAACTTTCCTCATCAATTACAACTACCAAATGTTTTTAAAGCCATTCTGAGGTCAAAGTTTTAAATCTCGTCAGCATTCTCTGGCATTTTGGTAAATATCGTTTTATATGATAGACAAACTTATTTACTTTTGCCTTTATATTATTAATATGAGATGTGCTTAAATTGTCTTCATTGTTATATTTTTTTGCTTTCTGAGTACGCACAAGAGTATTGCGTCTTCGTTATCTTCGTTTTGTATATGTTTGTCTCTGAGATCGACCCAATAGAGAGATTATGTGATTCGTTGTTCGTGCTTTGATTGCTTTTGCAAAGCAGATATAAGTTAAGGTGTATGAGTGAGTATGTGAATGGTCATTTTCAATGATGCGTCGTTTATGAATTTCGTAAAGACTGTTCATTTTTCGTTACTTATGCTGCTTCTTTTGTTGTTGTTGTTGTTATGGTTGTTGTTAAGTCATTTTATTATTCATTTTAAATACAATACAATGTTAATTTCATAATTTACATACAATATTAATAGCATATTAGTAGTAAGTTAAGTCTTGTACTTGCTCCTTCTCTTGTATTCAATTAATGAAATCACTTTTCTATCAGAACCCTTTGAGTGCGCGTGTGTTCACTGTAGTAAAAATATTTAGTTGCTTGTGCTTCGCTTGCACAGAGACGTGATTTGCATTATCATTTTTTGGTGCCCCCGAGTGGACACAGTAGCACGTACGCTTCGAATATATCGTCGAGGGAAGTATTCTGGATCTTCCATATCATAGGCACCAGGGCCTTGTTGTTGTTGGTTATCGGAACAAATCCTCTAATTGCCAGGTAACGAATGCAAGTGACATATGGGATCGAAATTTAAAAAAAAAATATCAATTCCATAATAATTTGTATTCGATTAAAATATTTTTATCGTTAAAGAATTATTTATATTCATATGTTTGTACATATACAGGCACATAGCGGTCGGTGACTTTCACTTCTGTTACTCTTAGCTAGCGACGAATGTAAGGCAAAGCAAAGTTTTTTTTGTTGTTGATTGTTGTCATCGACTGCACATAGCGGTCTGCCTAATTAGTTTTTGCATTGTTCTTTTAATACATACAAACAAAACCTGAGATTAAATGCCTGGAAAAAAAACGCGTGCAAAGTAAATTTTTCATTGTCTTAGAACCACCGTCAGTTGATCTTCTTCGTCAACTCAATGGCGTCAAGAAAGATATTGAGCGTAAAAAGACACTATATTATCAATCAATTTCAATTAATCCCATCGAATTGGAGTATCGCTCGGATATTCTAAATAAATATGTCGATCACGTTTTTGATATCCAACGACAAATAAGCAATTTAAATCCTGATCTGGCGTCTTCTGCGGATCTGGAAGACTTGTGCGTCTCGACAAAGGCACTTCTTGCTTCTATTAGTGGTCGTTCTATGGATCAACCCAAGATTAATACAAGGCCAAATGCATCTACCCCACATAGTAATCACTTACCACAAATGACGTTCTCGAAATTCAGTGGAGATAATTCGGGATATAAAAACTTTATTGGATTATTCACAAGTTTAGTAGACAACAATCAGTATTTATCTCCAGTTGAAAAATTTAATAACTTGATTTGTGAAGGCATTTATATATCGAATGCTATGCTGATACACATTGTAATGTCTAAGGTAGGAAGTAGATGTACATTCTGCAAATCAAACGATCATTTTATTCATGCGTGTAGTTCTTTTACCGCAATCAATGTCGCGAATCGCTTCAAATTTGTAAAACGATTCCCTCTATGCCTAAATCGCTTAAAAAAAGGGCATAATGTTTCAGCTTGTAAATTGATACATTGTAAGGTCTGCTTTCAACCCCATCATATTTTGTTGCATAGGTATTCAACCAACTTCTCAACGTCATCAGCTGATCATCGGGAATTAACAACAACCACTCAAACATCGAATTCAACATCGGCTGTCAATCACGCTTCAGTGGCTGATGATCGGGTTATTTTGGCTACTGCAAATTTACAATTGACAAAGAATCTAAATCTAAAAAGAACTAAAAGAGATACCAATCTGTTTGGTGTGGAAAAGTCGAATCTTTCGACACAGCAGGTGGTTGTGGCTACAATTAGATCCCGCAATAATTCGTATGAAATGGTTGCAGAATTCGTCGTACTAAAGTCTATAACTTCAAATCAACCGGCAAAGGCAACAGTTCGACAACAAAATTCCCGATGGAATTGAACTAGCAGACCCTCTTTACTATAAGCCACAACGGGTTGATGTACTTTTGGGAGCAGATGAATTTTTTGACTTGCTGAAAGATTGACAGGTAAAAAATGGAAAAGAGGAGCTTAATTTTCCAAAATTCAGTATTTCTGGACGCTGCAAAACTACACTATCGACACAATTTTACTCGAGTTCTTTAGTTAGCACATTACAAGAAAGCAACTGTTCACTGGATGCAGTAGTTCAAAAGTTCTGGGAATTGGAGCAAATTCCGAAGTTGATGGGAGCTAAATTGTATACAACAGATCAGGCATTATGTGAGAAATCGTTTATTGAATCCATCGTTCGACTTCCTTCTGGTCGATTCAAAGTCTCATTACCGTTCAAATCGAGTGCAAATTGTCTAGGATCATAGTTCGACACAGCAAGAAGGAGATTCTTATTATTGGAAAGAAGAATGCAAGCTAATTCAACCACTCAGTCAATGTACAATGAATTCATGAAAGAATATGTAGTGTTGGGCCACATGACTGCAACTGACAACATCATACCCAGGCAACCAAATTATTTCATTCCTTATCAATGCGTACTAAGACCACAAAGCACATCCACAAAGTTACGCGTAGTCTGTGATGCATCATGTAAAACATCTACACAACTGTCGCTTAATGGTATACTTTCGGTTGGGCCAACTATAAAGCCATGTTTCCATGCAACACTTCTTAAATTTTGTTTTCACAAATATGCAATGACCGCTGACATAGCCAAGATGTATCATCAAGTGGAAATTAATCAGGATCAGTGGAAGTTTTCAATTATCAATTTAACAATATCACTTATTGAACAGCCAGTGCACCGTTTTTAGCAATTCGGTGTCTTAAACGACTAAGTGACTTATATGCAGAGTCCCATCCGTGCGGCTCAGTCGTACTCGCCAACGATTTTTATGTAGATGATCTGTTCACTGGCGCTGACACTGTGGAAGAGCTACGATCATTGCAGCTAGAGTTGTTTTATATCTTGAATTCAGCAAGCTTTATACTAGCAAGGTGGGCACCGAACTGCCAAGTTAATGACCATCATCAAAAAGAAACTACCATATCGTTTGGAGACCAAGATAAGAAACTTTAGGTCTCACTTGAAATCCAAAGGCAGATGTCTTCAAACACAGTCTAGAGGATTCGGCACACAGAAGTTTGCCAACTAGAGGTCAATGTTATCCTTCACTGCTCATTTGTTTGACCCAATTGGGCATTTGTGTCCAATCGTAACAAATGAAAAAATTCTAATTCAAGAAGTTGGGAAACTTAAACTAGGTTGTGATGATCCGATTCCGATGAGCTTTGTAGAGCTGGATTCGCTAACAATACCAAGGAATGTTGGAGTCACAGGAAATGAATAATTTGAACTACGAGGTTTATTCAAAAGGTATCGCAATTTTTGAATTTCCGCGGTAAAATGTAAAACGAAAACTGAAAACCTTTTTAAGGGTTGTTGAAAATTATCCTTTTTTCTCCTTTTCAATATCTAATAAACCAATAAGTTGAAACTGAAGTCATTGTATGAAAAAACATATGTGTGCAAATAATTTAAAACATGATAGAAAGAAAAAGACAAGAAAATTTCATTGTTTTGGAATCGCGTCAGATATTACTTTGCGTACAGAATAACTAAAAGAAAATAGAAAATCCAAATAAATACAACAACAAGAACAACGACATCAATAACCGTGTAAATTCAAGTAACAGAACGAAATAAACAAAAAAAAAAAAAAAATGTATCCTGAATTCGCTTTCGTCTCAATTCCAACCTAATTCCATTTCACGGTGTGAAAGAAACCGCTTTTGACGTTTTTGAAATCGCCTAATTTTGTACAGGCGATTTGGCTAAATTCTCTCTTATCTCATGTTATTAAAAAAAAAAAAGTACCATGAACTGTAATATTGGATCATATAAAAAATCTCCGCGGTTTTTTGGTACATTTTCGAACAAAAATTTTCTTTATTCAAAATCAATTTCAATCAAGTACATATTGGCCATTATTATTAATGACATTTTGTCATTTTCCGGGTAGCTCCATAATTCCATCGGTGAAGAACTTCTGTGGTTTATCATCAAAACCGTCGGTGCTTTCTATCACATGCCCGTATAATTTTTTTTTGCAGGTATTCCCTCCATAAGCTTCTTTGGATTAACAGCAAATATTGGGCAAGATTGATTTGATTTCGTTCCGGTTATAACATTTAAAACTATTCATTCAATTAATGTCATATGTGTCTCATAATTAATAGAAATATTTCGATTTTGAAATATGAACTTTTCCAAGCTTGCTACTTGCATATCCAAATTTTCCTTTCCAGTTAAGATTCTTGCAGTACTCGCTTTTGCATATTCAATTTTTAAGAGTCTGCAAAACCTTACTGATTGAAGAGCTCTATTTGTCCATACTATACGTTAAAATGTATCCATTAGTTTTAAAGGTATAATAGTTGTGACAAAAAGCGATTGGTCTAAGGAATCAGGCTCATCTAAAATAAATTTCTGTTTATAAGCATTTTGACCTGTTGACCCATCAATTCCATTGCTGTTGTTCAATGAGTAAAATCTTTCATTTGCTCTAAAACTTCCTTTTGTAAAATCAATATCCGTTCGGTTGTATGGTTAGCAAGTTCTGTAGCGAAACCTTTACTACAGTTTCTGTAATATCAATTCCAGAGGGCCTGCACTGTTATTTCGACTTCCTTATCTCATCATATCGTAGCCGGTTACTTTGTTTATTTGCTTTATATTAATGTATTGTTGTTTTGTTACCCCATTCTCCAAAAAAGGCTAGTGCTTCATCATTGGTGATGTGAACCAATCCGTATGTCAAATTTAGGATTTTCAGCTTCTTTTTTTATCATGGCTTGTTTTAGTATCTTTTGTTTTTTTCGCAGAAGTAGAGGCTGCATGTAAAAGTAAAGGAATGGAGAAATTATTCTCTAAGGCAAGTTTCTTTTTAATCGTGACCCTTCCTTTAGATAGCTTACTTTTGGGCGGTCAACTTTAGAAGGTGATGGACCTGCGTAACTTTCCTCATCAATTACAACTACCAAATGTTTTTAAAGCCATTCTGAGGTCAAAGTTTTAAATCTCGTCAGCATTCTCTGGCATTTTGGTAAATATCGTTTTATATGATAGACAAACTTATTTACTTTTGCCTTTATATTATTAATATGAGATGTGCTTAAATTGTCTTCATTGTTATATTTTTTTGCTTTCTGAGTACGCACAAGAGTATTGCGTCTTCGTTATCTTCGTTTTGTATATGTTTGTCTCTGAGATCGACCCAATAGAGAGATTATGTGATTCGTTGTTCGTGCTTTGATTGCTTTTGCAAAGCAGATATAAGTTAAGGTGTATGAGTGAGTATGTGAATGGTCATTTTCAATGATGCGTCGTTTATGAATTTCGTAAAGACTGTTCATTTTTCGTTACTTATGCTGCTTCTTTTGTTGTTGTTGTTGTTATGGTTGTTGTTAAGTCATTTTATTATTCATTTTAAATACAATACAATGTTAATTTCATAATTTACATACAATATTAATAGCATATTAGTAGTAAGTTAAGTCTTGTACTTGCTCCTTCTCTTGTATTCAATTAATGAAATCACTTTTCTATCAGAACCCTTTGAGTGCGCGTGTGTTCACTGTAGTAAAAATATTTAGTTGCTTGTGCTTCGCTTGCACAGAGACGTGATTTGCATTATCATTTTTTGGTGCCCCCGAGTGGACACAGTAGCACGTACGCTTCGAATATATCGTCGAGGGAAGTATTCTGGATCTTCCATATCATAGGCACCAGGGCCTTGTTGTTGTTGGTTATCGGAACAAATCCTCTAATTGCCAGGTAACGAATGCAAGTGACATATGGGATCGAAATTTAAAAAAAAATATCAATTCCATAATAATTTGTATTCGATTAAAATATTTTTATCGTTAAAGAATTATTTATATTCATATGTTTGTACATATACAGGCACATAGCGGTCGGTGACTTTCACTTCTGTTACTCTTAGCTAGCGACGAATGTAAGGCAAAGCAAAGTTTTTTTTGTTGTTGATTGTTGTCATCGACTGCACATAGCGGTCTGCCTAATTAGTTTTTGCATTGTTCTTTTAATACATACAAACAAAATCTGAGATTAAATGCCTGGAAAAAAAACGCGTGCAAAGTAAATTTTTCATTGTCTTAGAACCACCGTCAGTTGATCTTCTTCGTCAACTCAATGGCGTCAAGAAAGATATTGAGCGTAAAAAGACAATATGTGATCAATCAATTTCAATTAATCCCATCGAATTGGAGTATCGCTCGGATATTCTAAATAAATATGTCGATCACGTTTTTGATATCCAACGACAAATAAGCAATTTAAATCCTGATCTGGCGTCTTCTGCGGATCTGGAAGACTTGTGCGTCTCGACAAAGGCACTTCTTGCTTCTATTAGTGGTCGTTCTATGGATCAACCCAAGATTAATACAAGGCCAAATGCATCTACCCCACATAGTAATCACTTACCACAAATGACGTTCTCGAAATTCAGTGGAGATAATTCGGGATATAAAAACTTTATTGGATTATTCACAAGTTTAGTAGACAACAATCAGTATTTATCTCCAGTTGAAAAATTTAATAACTTGATTTGTGAAGGCATTTATATATCGAATGCTATGCTGATACACATTGTAATGTCTAAGGTAGGAAGTAGATGTACATTCTGCAAATCAAACGATCATTTTATTCATGCGTGTAGTTCTTTTACCGCAATCAATGTCGCGAATCGCTTCAAATTTGTAAAACGATTCCCTCTATGCCTAAATCGCTTAAAAAAAGGGCATAATGTTTCAGCTTGTAAATTGATACATTGTAAGGTCTGCTTTCAACCCCATCATATTTTGTTGCATAGGTATTCAACCAACTTCTCAACGTCATCAGCTGATCATCGGGAATTAACAACAACCACTCAAACATCGAATTCAACATCGGCTGTCAATCACGCTTCAGTGGCTGATGATCGGGTTATTTTGGCTACTGCAAATTTACAATTGACAAAGAATCTAAATCTAAAAAGAACTAAAAGAGATACCAATCTGTTTGGTGTGGAAAAGTCGAATCTTTCGACACAGCAGGTGGTTGTGGCTACAATTAGATCCCGCAATAATTCGTATGAAATGGTTGCAGAATTCGTCGTACTAAAGTCTATAACTTCAAATCAACCGGCAAAGGCAACAGTTCGACAACAAAATTCCCGATGGAATTGAACTAGCAGACCCTCTTTACTATAAGCCACAACGGGTTGATGTACTTTTGGGAGCAGATGAATTTTTTGACTTGCTGAAAGATTGACAGGTAAAAAATGGAAAAGAGGAGCTTAATTTTCCAAAATTCAGTATTTCTGGACGCTGCAAAACTACACTATCGACACAATTTTACTCGAGTTCTTTAGTTAGCACATTACAAGAAAGCAACTGTTCACTGGATGCAGTAGTTCAAAAGTTCTGGGAATTGGAGCAAATTCCGAAGTTGATGGGAGCTAAATTGTATACAACAGATCAGGCATTATGTGAGAAATCGTTTATTGAATCCATCGTTCGACTTCCTTCTGGTCGATTCAAAGTCTCATTACCGTTCAAATCGAGTGCAAATTGTCTAGGATCATAGTTCGACACAGCAAGAAGGAGATTCTTATTATTGGAAAGAAGAATGCAAGCTAATTCAACCACTCAGTCAATGTACAATGAATTCATGAAAGAATATGTAGTGTTGGGCCACATGACTGCAACTGACAACATCATACCCAGGCAACCAAATTATTTCATTCCTTATCAATGCGTACTAAGACCACAAAGCACATCCACAAAGTTACGCGTAGTCTGTGATGCATCATGTAAAACATCTACACAACTGTCGCTTAATGGTATACTTTCGGTTGGGCCAACTATAAAGCCATGTTTCCATGCAACACTTCTTAAATTTTGTTTTCACAAATATGCAATGACCGCTGACATAGCCAAGATGTATCATCAAGTGGAAATTAATCAGGATCAGTGGAAGTTTTCAATTATCAATTTAACAATATCACTTATGGAACAGCCAGTGGTGCACCGTTTTTAGCAATTCGGTGTCTTAAACGACTAAGTGACTTATATGCAGAGTCCCATCCGTGCGGCTCAGTCGTACTCGCCAACGATTTTTATGTAGATGATCTGTTCACTGGCGCTGACACTGTGGAAGAGCTACGATCATTGCAGCTAGAGTTGTTTTATATCTTGAATTCAGCAAGCTTTATACTAGCAAGGTGGGCACCGAACTGCCAAGTTAATGACCATCATCAAAAAGAAACTACCATATCGTTTGGAGACCAAGATAAGAAACTTTAGGTCTCACTTGAAATCCAAAGGCAGATGTCTTCAAACACAGTCTAGAGGATTCGGCACACAGAAGTTTGCCAACTAGAGGTCAATGTTATCCTTCACTGCTCATTTGTTTGACCTAATTGGGCATTTGTGTCCAATCGTAACAAATGAAAAAATTCTAATTCAAGAAGTTGGGAAACTTAAACTAGGTTGTGATGATCCGATTCCGATGAGCTTTGTAGAGCTGGATTCGCTAACAATACCAAGGAATGTTGGAGTCACAGGAAATGAATAATTTGAACTACGAGGTTTATTCAAAAGGTATCGCAATTTTTGAATTTCCGCGGTAAAATGTAAAACGAAAACTGAAAACCTTTTTAAGGGTTGTTGAAAATTATCCTTTTTTCTCCTTTTCAATATCTAATAAACCAATAAGTTGAAACTGAAGTCATTGTATGAAAAAACATATGTGTGCAAATAATTTAAAACATGATAGAAAGAAAAAGACAAGAAAATTTCATTGTTTTGGAATCGCGTCAGATATTACTTTGCGTACAGAATAACTAAAAGAAAATAGAAAATCCAAATAAATACAACAACAAGAACAACGACATCAATAACCGTGTAAATTCAAGTAACAGAACGAAATAAACAAAAAAAAAAAAAAAAAATGTATCCTGAATTCGCTTTCGTCTCAATTCCAACCTAATTCCATTTCACGGTGTGAAAGAAACCGCTTTTGACGTTTTTGAAATCGCCTAATTTTGTACAGGCGATTTGGCTAAATTCTCTCTTATCTCATGTTATTAAAAAAAAAAAAGTACCATGAACTGTAATATTGGATCATATAAAAAATCTCCGCGGTTTTTTGGTACATTTTCGAACAAAAATTTTCTTTATTCAAAATCAATTTCAATCAAGTACATATTGGCCATTATTATTAATGACATTTTGTCATTTTCCGGGTAGCTCCATAATTCCATCGGTGAAGAACTTCTGTGGTTTATCATCAAAACCGTCGGTGCTTTCTATCACATGCCCGTATAATTTTTTTTTGCAGGTATTCCCTCCATAAGCTTCTTTGGATTAACAGCAAATATTGGGCAAGATTGATTTGATTTCGTTCCGGTTATAACATTTAAAACTATTCATTCAATTAATGTCATATGTGTCTCATAATTAATAGAAATATTTCGATTTTGAAATATGAACTTTTCCAAGCTTGCTACTTGCATATCCAAATTTTCCTTTCCAGTTAAGATTCTTGCAGTACTCGCTTTTGCATATTCAATTTTTAAGAGTCTGCAAAACCTTACTGATTGAAGAGCTCTATTTGTCCATACTATACGTTAAAATGTATCCATTAGTTTTAAAGGTATAATAGTTGTGACAAAAAGCGATTGGTCTAAGGAATCAGGCTCATCTAAAATAAATTTCTGTTTATAAGCATTTTGACCTGTTGACCCATCAATTCCATTGCTGTTGTTCAATGAGTAAAATCTTTCATTTGCTCTAAAACTTCCTTTTGTAAAATCAATATCCGTTCGGTTGTATGGTTAGCAAGTTCTGTAGCGAAACCTTTACTACAGTTTCTGTAATATCAATTCCAGAGGGCCTGCACTGTTATTTCGACTTCCTTATCTCATCATATCGTAGCCGGTTACTTTGTTTATTTGCTTTATATTAATGTATTGTTGTTTTGTTACCCCATTCTCCAAAAAAGGCTAGTGCTTCATCATTGGTGATGTGAACCAATCCGTATGTCAAATTTAGGATTTTCAGCTTCTTTTTTTATCATGGCTTGTTTTAGTATCTTTTGTTTTTTTCGCAGAAGTAGAGGCTGCATGTAAAAGTAAAGGAATGGAGAAATTATTCTCTAAGGCAAGTTTCTTTTTAATCGTGACCCTTCCTTTAGATAGCTTACTTTTGGGCGGTCAACTTTAGAAGGTGATGGACCTGCGTAACTTTCCTCATCAATTACAACTACCAAATGTTTTTAAAGCCATTCTGAGGTCAAAGTTTTAAATCTCGTCAGCATTCTCTGGCATTTTGGTAAATATCGTTTTATATGATAGACAAACTTATTTACTTTTGCCTTTATATTATTAATATGAGATGTGCTTAAATTGTCTTCATTGTTATATTTTTTTGCTTTCTGAGTACGCACAAGAGTATTGCGTCTTCGTTATCTTCGTTTTGTATATGTTTGTCTCTGAGATCGACCCAATAGAGAGATTATGTGATTCGTTGTTCGTGCTTTGATTGCTTTTGCAAAGCAGATATAAGTTAAGGTGTATGAGTGAGTATGTGAATGGTCATTTTCAATGATGCGTCGTTTATGAATTTCGTAAAGACTGTTCATTTTTCGTTACTTATGCTGCTTCTTTTGTTGTTGTTGTTGTTATGGTTGTTGTTAAGTCATTTTATTATTCATTTTAAATACAATACAATGTTAATTTCATAATTTACATACAATATTAATAGCATATTAGTAGTAAGTTAAGTCTTGTACTTGCTCCTTCTCTTGTATTCAATTAATGAAATCACTTTTCTATCAGAACCCTTTGAGTGCGCGTGTGTTCACTGTAGTAAAAATATTTAGTTGCTTGTGCTTCGCTTGCACAGAGACGTGATTTGCATTATCATTTTTTGGTGCCCCCGAGTGGACACAGTAGCACGTACGCTTCGAATATATCGTCGAGGGAAGTATTCTGGATCTTCCATATCATAGGCACCAGGGCCTTGTTGTTGTTGGTTATCGGAACAAATCCTCTAATTGCCAGGTAACGAATGCAAGTGACATATGGGATCGAAATTTAAAAAAAAAATATCAATTCCATAATAATTTGTATTCGATTAAAATATTTTTATCGTTAAAGAATTATTTATATTCATATGTTTGTACATATACAGGCACATAGCGGTCGGTGACTTTCACTTCTGTTACTCTTAGCTAGCGACGAATGTAAGGCAAAGCAAAGTTTTTTTTGTTGTTGATTGTTGTCATCGACTGCACATAGCGGTCTGCCTAATTAGTTTTTGCATTGTTCTTTTAATACATACAAACAAAACCTGAGATTAAATGCCTGGAAAAAAAACGCGTGCAAAGTAAATTTTTCATTGTCTTAGAACCACCGTCAGTTGATCTTCTTCGTCAACTCAATGGCGTCAAGAAAGATATTGAGCGTAAAAAGACACTATATTATCAATCAATTTCAATTAATCCCATCGAATTGGAGTATCGCTCGGATATTCTAAATAAATATGTCGATCACGTTTTTGATATCCAACGACAAATAAGCAATTTAAATCCTGATCTGGCGTCTTCTGCGGATCTGGAAGACTTGTGCGTCTCGACAAAGGCACTTCTTGCTTCTATTAGTGGTCGTTCTATGGATCAACCCAAGATTAATACAAGGCCAAATGCATCTACCCCACATAGTAATCACTTACCACAAATGACGTTCTCGAAATTCAGTGGAGATAATTCGGGATATAAAAACTTTATTGGATTATTCACAAGTTTAGTAGACAACAATCAGTATTTATCTCCAGTTGAAAAATTTAATAACTTGATTTGTGAAGGCATTTATATATCGAATGCTATGCTGATACACATTGTAATGTCTAAGGTAGGAAGTAGATGTACATTCTGCAAATCAAACGATCATTTTATTCATGCGTGTAGTTCTTTTACCGCAATCAATGTCGCGAATCGCTTCAAATTTGTAAAACGATTCCCTCTATGCCTAAATCGCTTAAAAAAAGGGCATAATGTTTCAGCTTGTAAATTGATACATTGTAAGGTCTGCTTTCAACCCCATCATATTTTGTTGCATAGGTATTCAACCAACTTCTCAACGTCATCAGCTGATCATCGGGAATTAACAACAACCACTCAAACATCGAATTCAACATCGGCTGTCAATCACGCTTCAGTGGCTGATGATCGGGTTATTTTGGCTACTGCAAATTTACAATTGACAAAGAATCTAAATCTAAAAAGAACTAAAAGAGATACCAATCTGTTTGGTGTGGAAAAGTCGAATCTTTCGACACAGCAGGTGGTTGTGGCTACAATTAGATCCCGCAATAATTCGTATGAAATGGTTGCAGAATTCGTCGTACTAAAGTCTATAACTTCAAATCAACCGGCAAAGGCAACAGTTCGACAACAAAATTCCCGATGGAATTGAACTAGCAGACCCTCTTTACTATAAGCCACAACGGGTTGATGTACTTTTGGGAGCAGATGAATTTTTTGACTTGCTGAAAGATTGACAGGTAAAAAATGGAAAAGAGGAGCTTAATTTTCCAAAATTCAGTATTTCTGGACGCTGCAAAACTACACTATCGACACAATTTTACTCGAGTTCTTTAGTTAGCACATTACAAGAAAGCAACTGTTCACTGGATGCAGTAGTTCAAAAGTTCTGGGAATTGGAGCAAATTCCGAAGTTGATGGGAGCTAAATTGTATACAACAGATCAGGCATTATGTGAGAAATCGTTTATTGAATCCATCGTTCGACTTCCTTCTGGTCGATTCAAAGTCTCATTACCGTTCAAATCGAGTGCAAATTGTCTAGGATCATAGTTCGACACAGCAAGAAGGAGATTCTTATTATTGGAAAGAAGAATGCAAGCTAATTCAACCACTCAGTCAATGTACAATGAATTCATGAAAGAATATGTAGTGTTGGGCCACATGACTGCAACTGACAACATCATACCCAGGCAACCAAATTATTTCATTCCTTATCAATGCGTAATAAGACCACAAAGCACATCCACAAAGTTACGCGTAGTCTGTGATGCATCATGTAAAACATCTACACAACTGTCGCTTAATGGTATACTTTCGGTTGGGCCAACTATAAAGCCATGTTTCCATGCAACACTTCTTAAATTTTGTTTTCACAAATATGCAATGACCGCTGACATAGCCAAGATGTATCATCAAGTGGAAATTAATCAGGATCAGTGGAAGTTTTCAATTATCAATTTAACAATATCACTTATTGAACAGCCAGTGCACCGTTTTTAGCAATTCGGTGTCTTAAACGACTAAGTGACTTATATGCAGAGTCCCATCCGTGCGGCTCAGTCGTACTCGCCAACGATTTTTATGTAGATGATCTGTTCACTGGCGCTGACACTGTGGAAGAGCTACGATCATTGCAGCTAGAGTTGTTTTATATCTTGAATTCAGCAAGCTTTATACTAGCAAGGTGGGCACCGAACTGCCAAGTTAATGACCATCATCAAAAAGAAACTACCATATCGTTTGGAGACCAAGATAAGAAACTTTAGGTCTCACTTGAAATCCAAAGGCAGATGTCTTCAAACACAGTCTAGAGGATTCGGCACACAGAAGTTTGCCAACTAGAGGTCAATGTTATCCTTCACTGCTCATTTGTTTGACCCAATTGGGCATTTGTGTCCAATCGTAACAAATGAAAAAATTCTAATTCAAGAAGTTGGGAAACTTAAACTAGGTTGTGATGATCCGATTCCGATGAGCTTTGTAGAGCTGGATTCGCTAACAATACCAAGGAATGTTGGAGTCACAGGAAATGAATAATTTGAACTACGAGGTTTATTCAAAAGGTATCGCAATTTTTGAATTTCCGCGGTAAAATGTAAAACGAAAACTGAAAACCTTTTTAAGGGTTGTTGAAAATTATCCTTTTTTCTCCTTTTCAATATCTAATAAACCAATAAGTTGAAACTGAAGTCATTGTATGAAAAAACATATGTGTGCAAATAATTTAAAACATGATAGAAAGAAAAAGACAAGAAAATTTCATTGTTTTGGAATCGCGTCAGATATTACTTTGCGTACAGAATAACTAAAAGAAAATAGAAAATCCAAATAAATACAACAACAAGAACAACGACATCAATAACCGTGTAAATTCAAGTAACAGAACGAAATAAACAAAAAAAAAAAAAAAATGTATCCTGAATTCGCTTTCGTCTCAATTCCAACCTAATTCCATTTCACGGTGTGAAAGAAACCGCTTTTGACGTTTTTGAAATCGCCTAATTTTGTACAGGCGATTTGGCTAAATTCTCTCTTATCTCATGTTATTAAAAAAAAAAAGTACCATGAACTGTAATATTGGATCATATAAAAAATCTCCGCGGTTTTTTGGTACATTTTCGAACAAAAATTTTCTTTATTCAAAATCAATTTCAATCAAGTACATATTGGCCATTATTATTAATGACATTTTGTCATTTTCCGGGTAGCTCCATAATTCCATCGGTGAAGAACTTCTGTGGTTTATCATCAAAACCGTCGGTGCTTTCTATCACATGCCCGTATAATTTTTTTTTGCAGGTATTCCCTCCATAAGCTTCTTTGGATTAACAGCAAATATTGGGCAAGATTGATTTGATTTCGTTCCGGTTATAACATTTAAAACTATTCATTCAATTAATGTCATATGTGTCTCATAATTAATAGAAATATTTCGATTTTGAAATATGAACTTTTCCAAGCTTGCTACTTGCATATCCAAATTTTCCTTTCCAGTTAAGATTCTTGCAGTACTCGCTTTTGCATATTCAATTTTTAAGAGTCTGCAAAACCTTACTGATTGAAGAGCTCTATTTGTCCATACTATACGTTAAAATGTATCCATTAGTTTTAAAGGTATAATAGTTGTGACAAAAAGCGATTGGTCTAAGGAATCAGGCTCATCTAAAATAAATTTCTGTTTATAAGCATTTTGACCTGTTGACCCATCAATTCCATTGCTGTTGTTCAATGAGTAAAATCTTTCATTTGCTCTAAAACTTCCTTTTGTAAAATCAATATCCGTTCGGTTGTATGGTTAGCAAGTTCTGTAGCGAAACCTTTACTACAGTTTCTGTAATATCAATTCCAGAGGGCCTGCACTGTTATTTCGACTTCCTTATCTCATCATATCGTAGCCGGTTACTTTGTTTATTTGCTTTATATTAATGTATTGTTGTTTTGTTACCCCATTCTCCAAAAAAGGCTAGTGCTTCATCATTGGTGATGTGAACCAATCCGTATGTCAAATTTAGGATTTTCAGCTTCTTTTTTTATCATGGCTTGTTTTAGTATCTTTTGTTTTTTTCGCAGAAGTAGAGGCTGCATGTAAAAGTAAAGGAATGGAGAAATTATTCTCTAAGGCAAGTTTCTTTTTAATCGTGACCCTTCCTTTAGATAGCTTACTTTTGGGCGGTCAACTTTAGAAGGTGATGGACCTGCGTAACTTTCCTCATCAATTACAACTACCAAATGTTTTTAAAGCCATTCTGAGGTCAAAGTTTTAAATCTCGTCAGCATTCTCTGGCATTTTGGTAAATATCGTTTTATATGATAGACAAACTTATTTACTTTTGCCTTTATATTATTAATATGAGATGTGCTTAAATTGTCTTTATTGTTATATTTTTTTGCTTTCTGAGTACGCACAAGAGTATTGCGTCTTCGTTATCTTCGTTTTGTATATGTTTGTCTCTGAGATCGACCCAATAGAGAGATTATGTGATTCGTTGTTCGTGCTTTGATTGCTTTTGCAAAGCAGATATAAGTTAAGGTGTATGAGTGAGTATGTGAATGGTCATTTTCAATGATGCGTCGTTTATGAATTTCGTAAAGACTGTTCATTTTTCGTTACTTATGCTGCTTCTTTTGTTGTTGTTGTTGTTGTTATGGTTGTTGTTAAGTCATTTTATTATTCATTTTAAATACAATACAATGTTAATTTCATAATTTACATACAATATTAATAGCATATTAGTAGTAAGTTAAGTCTTGTACTTGCTCCTTCTCTTGTATTCAATTAATGAAATCACTTTTCTATCAGAACCCTTTGAGTGCGCGTGTGTTCACTGTAGTAAAAATATTTAGTTGCTTGTGCTTCGCTTGCACAGAGACGTGATTTGCATTATCATTTTTTGGTGCCCCCGAGTGGACACAGTAGCACGTACGCTTCGAATATATCGTCGAGGGAAGTATTCTGGATCTTCCATATCATAGGCACCAGGGCCTTGTTGTTGTTGGTTATCGGAACAAATCCTCTAATTGCCAGGTAACGAATGCAAGTGACATATGGGATCGAAATTTAAAAAAAAAATATCAATTCCATAATAATTTGTATTCGATTAAAATATTTTTATCGTTAAAGAATTATTTATATTCATATGTTTGTACATATACAGGCACATAGCGGTCGGTGACTTTCACTTCTGTTACTCTTAGCTAGCGACGAATGTAAGGCAAAGCAAAGTTTTTTTTGTTGTTGATTGTTGTCATCGACTGCACATAGCGGTCTGCCTAATTAGTTTTTGCATTGTTCTTTTAATACATACAAACAAAATCTGAGATTAAATGCCTGGAAAAAAAACGCGTGCAAAGTAAATTTTTCATTGTCTTAGAACCACCGTCAGTTGATCTTCTTCGTCAACTCAATGGCGTCAAGAAAGATATTGAGCGTAAAAAGACAATATGTGATCAATCAATTTCAATTAATCCCATCGAATTGGAGTATCGCTCGGATATTCTAAATAAATATGTCGATCACGTTTTTGATATCCAACGACAAATAAGCAATTTAAATCCTGATCTGGCGTCTTCTGCGGATCTGGAAGACTTGTGCGTCTCGACAAAGGCACTTCTTGCTTCTATTAGTGGTCGTTCTATGGATCAACCCAAGATTAATACAAGGCCAAATGCATCTACCCCACATAGTAATCACTTACCACAAATGACGTTCCCGAAATTCAGTGGAGATAATTCGGGATATAAAAACTTTATTGGATTATTCACAAGTTTAGTAGACAACAATCAGTATTTATCTCCAGTTGAAAAATTTAATAACTTGATTTGTGAAGGCATTTATATATCGAAAAAAATATATCGAATGCTATGCTGATACACATTGTAATGTCTAAGGTAGGAAGTAGATGTACATTCTGCAAATCAAACGATCATTTTATTCATGCGTGTAGTTCTTTTACCGCAATCAATGTCGCGAATCGCTTCAAATTTGTAAAACGATTCCCTCTATGCCTAAATTGCTTAAAAAAAGGGCATAATGTTTCAACTTGTAAATTGATACATTGTAAGGTCTGCTTTCAACCCCATCATATTTTGTTGCATAGGTATTCAACCAACTTCTCAACGTCATCAGCTGATCATCGGGAATTAACAACAACCACTCAAACATCGAATTCAACATCGGCTGTCAATCACGCTTCAGTGGCTGATGATCGGGTTATTTTGGCTACTGCAAATTTACAATTGACAAAGAATCTAAATCTAAAAAGAACTAAAAGAGATACCAATCTGTTTGGTGTGGAAAAGTCGAATCTTTCGACACAGCAGGTGGTTGTGGCTACAATTAGATCCCGCAATAATTCGTATGAAATGGTTGCAGAATTCGTCGTACTAAAGTCTATAACTTCAAATCAACCGGCAAAGGCAACAGTTCGACAACAAAATTCCCGATGGAATTGAACTAGCAGACCCTCTTTACTATAAGCCACAACGGGTTGATGTACTTTTGGGAGCAGATGAATTTTTTGACTTGCTGAAAGATGGACAGGTAAAAAATGGAAAAGAGGAGCTTAATTTTCCAAAATTCAGTATTTCTGGACGCTGCAAAACTACACTATCGACACAATTTTACTCGAGTTCTTTAGTTAGCACATTACAAGAAAGCAACTGTTCACTGGATGCAGTAGTTCAAAAGTTCTGGGAATTGGAGCAAATTCCGAAGTTGATGGGAGCTAAATTGTATACAACAGATCAGGCATTATGTGAGAAATCGTTTATTGAATCCATCGTTCGACTTCCTTCTGGTCGATTCAAAGTCTCATTACCGTTCAAATCGAGTGCAAATTGTCTAGGATCATCGTTCGACATAGCAAGAAGGAGATTCTTATTATTGGAAAGAAGAATGCAAGCTAATTCAACCACTCAGTCAATGTACAATGAATTCATGAAAGAATATGTAGTGTTGGGCCACATGACTGCAACTGACAACATCATACCCAGGCAACCAAATTATTTCATTCCTTATCAATGCGTACTAAGACCACAAAGCACATCCACAAAGTTACGCGTAGTCTGTGATGCATCATGTAAAACATCTACACAACTGTCGCTTAATGGTATACTTTCGGTTGGGCCAACTATAAAGCCATGTTTCCATGCAACACTTCTTAAATTTCGTTTTCACAAATATGCAATGACCGCTGACATAGCCAAGATGTATCATCAAGTGGAAATTAATCAGGATCAGTGGAACTTTTCAATTATCAATTTAACAATATCACTTATTGAACAGCCAGTGCACCGTTTTTAGCAATTCGGTGTCTTAAACGACTAAGTGACTTATATGCAGAGTCCCATCCGTGCGGCTCAGTCGTACTCGCCAACGATTTTTATGTAGATGATCTGTTCACTGGCGCTGACACTGTGGAAGAGCTACGATCATTGCAGCTAGAGTTGTTTTATATCTTGAATTCAGCAAGCTTTATACTAGCAAGGTGGGCACCGAACTGCCAAGTTAATGACCATCATCAAAAAGAAACTACCATATCGTTTGGAGACCAAGATAAGAAACTTTAGGTCTCACTTGAAATCCAAAGGCAGATGTCTTCAAACACAGTCTAGAGGATTCGGCACACAGAAGTTTGCCAACTAGAGGTCAATGTTATCCTTCACTGCTCATTTGTTTGACCCAATTGGGCATTTGTGTCCAATCGTAACAAATGAAAAAATTCTAATTCAAGAAGTTGGGAGACTTAAACTAGGTTGTGATGATCCGATTCCGATGAGCTTTGTAGAGCTGGATTCGCTAACAATACCAAGGAATGTTGGAGTCACAGGAAATGAATAATTTGAACTACGAGGTTTATTCAAAAGGTATCGAAATTTTTGAATTTCCGCGGTAAAATGTAAAACGAAAACCGAAAACCTTTTTAAGGGTTGTTGAAAATTATCCTTTTTTCTCCTTTTCAATATCTAATAAACCAATAAGTTGAAACTGAAGTCATTGTATGAAAAAACATATGTGTGCAAATAATTTAAAACATGATAGAAAGAAAAAGATAAGAAATTTCATTGTTTTGGAATCGCGTCAGATATTACTTTGCGTACAGAATAACTAAAAGAAAATAGAAAATCCAAATAAATACAACAACAAGAACAACGACATCAATAACCGTGTAAATTCAAGTAACAGAACGAAATAAACAAAAAAAAAAAAAAAATGTATCCTGAATTCGCTTTCGTCTCAATTCCAACCTAATTCCATTTCACGGTGTAAAAGAAACCGCTTTTGACGTTTTTGAAATCGCCTAATTTTGTACAGGCGATTTGGCTAAATTCTCTCTTATCTCATGTTATTAAAAAAAAAAAGTACCATGAACTGTAATATTGGATCATATAAAAAATCTCCGCGATTTTTTGGTACATTTTCGAACAAAAATTTTCTTTATTCAAAATCAATTTCAATCAAGTACATATTGGCCATTATTATTAATGACATTTTGTCATTTTCCGGGTAGCTCCATAATTCCATCGGTGAAGAACTTCTGTGGTTTATCATCAAAACCGTCGGTGCTTTCTATCACATGCCCGTATAATTTTTTTTTGCAGGTATTCCCTCCATAAGCTTCTTTGGATTAACAGCAAATATTGGGCAAGATTGATTTGATTTCGTTCCGGTTATAACATTTAAAACTATTCATTCAATTAATGTCATATGTGTCTCATAACTAATAGAAATATTTCGATTTTGAAATATGAACTTTTCCAAGCTTGCTACTTGCATATCCAAATTTTCCTTTTCAGTTAAGATTCTTGCAGTACTCGCTTTTGCATATTCAATTTTTAAGGGTCTGCAAAACCTTACTGATTGAAGAGCTCTATTTGTCCATACTATACGTTAAAATGTATCCATTAGTTTTAAAGGTATAATAGTTGTGACAAAAAGCGATTGGTCTAAGGAATCAGGCTCATCTAAAATAAATTTCTGTTTATAAGCATTTTGACCTGTTGACCCATCAATTCCATTGCTGTTGTTCAATGAGTAAAATCTTTCATTTGCTCTAAAACTTCCTTTTGTAAAATCAATATCCGTTCGGTTGTATGGTTAGCAAGTTCTGTAGCGAAACCTTTACTACAGTTTCTGTAATATCAATTCCAGAGGGCCTGCACTGTTATTTCGACTTCCTTATCTCATCATATCGTAGCCGGTTACTTTGTTTATTTGCTTTATATTAATGTATTGTTGTTTTGTTACCCCATTCTCCAAAAAAGGCTAGTGCTTCATCATTGGTGATGTGAACCAATCCGTATGTCAAATTTAGGATTTTCAGCTTCTTTTTTTATCATGGCTTGTTTTAGTATCTTTTATTTTTTTCGCAGAAGTAGAGGCTGCATGTAAAAGTAAAGGAATGGAGAAATTATTCTCTAAGGCAAGTTTCTTTTTAATCGTGACCCTTCCTTTAGATAGCTTACTTTTGGGCGGTCAACTTTAGAAGGTGATGGGCCTGCGTAACTTTCCTCATCAATTACAACTATCAAATGTTTTTAAAGCCATTCTGAGGTCAAAGTTTTAAATCTCGTCAACATTCTCTGGCATTTTGGTAAATATCGTTTTATATGATAGACAAACTTATTTACTTTTGCCTTTATATTATTAATATGAGATGTGCTTAAATTGTCTTTACTGTTATATTTTTTTGCTTTCTGAGTACGCACAAGAGTATTGCGTCTTCGTTATCTTCGTTTTGTATATGTTTGTCTCTGAGATCGACCCAATAGAGAGATTATGTGATTCGTTGTTCGTGCTTTGATTGCTTTTGCAAAGCAGATATAAGTTAAGGTGTATGAGTGAGTATGTGAATGGTCATTTTCAATGATGCGTCGTTTATGAATTTCGTAAAGACTGTTCATTTTTCGTTACTTATGCTGCTTCTTTTGTTGTTGTTGTTGTTGTTATGGTTGTTGTTAAGTCATTTTATTATTCATTTTAAATACAATACAATGTTAATTTCATAATTTACATACAATATTAATAGCATATTAGTAGTAAGTTAAGTCTTGTACTTGCTCCTTCTCTTGTATTCAATTAATGAAATCACTTTTCTATCAGAACCCTTTGAGTGCGCGTGTGTTCACTGTAGTAAAAATATTTAGTTGCTTGTGCTTCGCTTTTGGTGCCCCCGAGTGGACACAGTAGCACGTACGCTTCGAATATATCGTCGAGGGAAGTATTCTGGATCTTCCATATCATAGGCACCAGGGCCTTGTTGTTGTTGGTTATCGGAACAAATCCTCTAATTGCCAGGTTACGAATGCAAGTGACATATGGGATCGAAATTTAAAAAAAAAATATCAATTCCATAATAATTTGTATTCGATTAAAATATTTTTATCGTTAAAGAATTATTTATATTCATATGTTTGTACATATACAGGCACATAGCGGTCGGTGACTTTCACTTCTGTTACTCTTTGCTTTGCCTTACATTCGTCGCTAGCTAAGTTTTTTTTGTTGTTGATTGTTGTCATCGACTGCACATAGCGGTCTGCCTAATTAGTTTTTGCATTGTTCTTTTAATACATACAAACAAAATCTGAGATTAAATGCCTGGAAAAAAAACGCGTGCAAAGTAAATTTTTCATTGTCTTAGAACCACCGTCAGTTGATCTTCTTCGTCAACTCAATGGCGTCAAGAAAGATATTGAGCGTAAAAAGACAATATGTGATCAATCAATTTCAATTAATCCCATCGAATTGGAGTATCGCTCGGATATTCTAAATAAATATGTCGATCACGTTTTTGATATCCAACGACAAATAAGCAATTTAAATCCTGATCTGGCGTCTTCTGCGGATCTGGAAGACTTGTGCGTCTCGACAAAGGCACTTCTTGCTTCTATTAGTGGTCGTTCTATGGATCAACCCAAGATTAATACAAGGCCAAATGCATCTACCCCACATAGTAATCACTTACCACAAATGACGTTCCCGAAATTCAGTGGAGATAATTCGGGATATAAAAACTTTATTGGATTATTCACAAGTTTAGTAGACAACAATCAGTATTTATCTCCAGTTGAAAAATTTAATAACTTGATTTGTGAAGGCATTTATATATCGAATGCTATGCTGATACACATTGTAATGTCTAAGATAGGAAGTAGATGTAAATTCTGCAAATCAAACGATCATTTTATTCATGCGTGTAGTTCTTTTACCGCAATCAATGTCGCGAATCGCTTCAAATTTGTAAAACGATTCCCTCTATGCCTAAATCGCTTAAAAAAAGGGCATAATGTTTCAGCTTGTAAATTGATACATTGTAAGGTCTGCTTTCAACCCCATCATATTTTGTTGCATAGGTATTCAACCAACTTCTCAACGTCATCAGCTGATCATCGGGAATTAACAACAACCACTCAAACATCGAATTCAACATCGGCTGTCAATCACGCTTCAGTGGCTGATGATCGGGTTATTTTGGCTACTGCAAATTTACAATTGACAAAGAATGAAAATCTAAAAAGAACTAAAAAAGATACCAATCTGTTTGGTGTGGAAAAGTCGAATCTTTCGACACAGCAGGTGGTTGTGGCTACAATTAGATCCCGCAATAATTCGTATGAAATGGTTGCAGAATTCGTCGTACTAAAGTCTATAACTTCAAATCAACCGGCAAAGGCAACAGTTCGACAACAAAATTCCCGATGGAATTAAACTAGCAGACCCTCTTTACTATAAGCCACAACGGGTTGATTTACTTTTGGGAGCAGATGAATTTTTTGACTTGCTGAAAGATGGACAGGTAAAAAATGGAAAAGAGGAGCTTAATTTTCCAAAATTCAGTATTTCTGGACGCTGCAAAACTACACTATCGACACAATTTTACTCGAGTTCTTTAGTTAGCACATTACAAGAAAGCAACTGTTCACTGGATGCAGTAGTTCAAAAGTTCTGGGAATTGGAGCAAATTCTAAAGTTGATGGGAGCTAAATTGTATACAACAGATCAGGCATTATGTGAGAAATCGTTTATTGAATCCATCGTTCGACTTCCTTCTGGTCGATTCAAAGTCTCATTACCGTTCAAATCGAGTGCAAATTGTCTAGGATCATCGTTCGACACAGCAAGAAGGAGATTCTTATTATTGAAAAGAAGAATGCAAGCTAATTCAACCACTCAGTCAATGTACAATGAATTCATGAAAGAATATGTAGTGTTGGGCCACATGACTGCAACTGACAACATCATACCCAGGCAACCAAATTATTTCATTCCTTATCAATGCGTACTAAGACCACAAAGCACATCCACAAAGTTACGCGTAGTCTGTGATGCATCATGTAAAACATCTACACAACTGTCGCTTAATGGTATACTTTCGGTTGGGCCAACTATAAAGCCATGTTTCCATGCAACACTTCTTAAATTTCGTTTTCACAAACATGCAATGACCGCAGACATAGCCAAGATGTATCATCAAGTGGAAATTAATGAGGATCAGTGGAAGTTTTCAATTATCAATTTAACAATATCACTTATGGAACAGCCAGTGGAAAAAAAAAAAAAAAAAAAAAAAAAAAAAAAAAAAAAAAAAAAAAAAAAAAAAAAAAAAAAAAAAAAAAAAAAAAAAAAAAAAAAAAAAAAAAAAAAAAAACACTCCTTATAAGCAATTATTTTGATTTTTCTTCCTATGTGAGAGATTTACCACTGCCCATATTATTTTTCATACATTTAAAAAGTATATTTAATTACAAAACACAAACTTCAGCACGTGGCTTTCTATTTAGAATGAAGAAATCACATTTGTCCCTATTCAAGTGCACGATAAAAAGTATCCATTTTTTAGAGAGCTTTAACAAAAAAAAAAAAAAAAAAATTTAAAGAAATCCAGGTGATTTAGCAATGATTTCTTTTTTGTACTCAATAAACTACTATAAACCACTGAATAATGAAAAAAAAATATCTTTTGATTTCGTTTCTTTTTTTAAGTTAAATAGTTGTATCTTGTCCCTATTCAAGTGCATGCTTGCTCACAAGAACTACTAGCAGGTTTTTTTCAACAAAGCGATCGTCGAAGAACATACATATGTAAAAGGAAACCAAAAAAATGTGTATGCTTAAGCAATAACACGAAAGCTTTGCTACTAACTACTCAACTACAAAGTGCAACATAAAGAAGAATGCGACTAACGAGAGTGAGTCGCGCATAGTTGATAAGAAGACTTAGTAAAAAATTACAGGAGGAGAAGAGAATAAAAGTGAGACGAGCCAAAACACGTGCAAGCAAAACAGCTATAAAAAATTAACTAAACATTCAAAATGACCGACCTTGTCAGCATAAGTGAGGGACATGAGTACCAGCATAACGCCACAATAAAATCGAAAATCGAATATACGTAACCCGCGGAAATTCAAAAATCGCGATACTTTTTGAATAAACCTCGTACACGGATTCTCGGACGCATCTACAAGGGCATATGGATGCTGCTTATATGGTTGTACTATAAAGCTTAGCGGCATATGTGTGAAGTTAATGACAGCAAAATCTAAAGTTGCGCCATTAAAAAGTCAGTGCCCTGGTTGGAATTGTGGGCTGCATATCTGCTGTCTAAACTCTTAGAAGAAATACGTGGCATCATCAACTTTACAGTCGAGCAAATTGTGTTGTGGTCTGACTCAGAAGTTGTATTACACTGGCTGCAAACACATTCATCTTATTTAAATACTTTTGTTGCTAATCGAGTTGCAGATATCCTAGAGATGACATGATTTGATGGGACACCATGTACCTACACAAGAAAATCCTGCATATTTAGTATTCCGAGGTTGTACAATTAATGAACTTAAACACTCATTTTGGTTTGAAGGGCCGCAGTTTCTTCAAAGGGACTAAGAGGATTGAGGATTTTCTAACAATTATGGAAGCAGGACGTTTTTGCAGAAGAATTTAAAAAGTTGTAACACTATACCTTCGTCATTTTCATCGCATCAATTGTCATGCAGGACCACGAGCTCTTTTCGGTGTCCTTAGACAGACAAGTTGGTTAATCAACGCACGTCGGGAATGCAGCACAATTGTCAGAAATTGTGTTCATTGCTTTCATTACCGACGTGCGTTGATTAACCAAATTACTATCGCAGGTAATGAGCAATCTTCCAGTTGACGGATTACGAGGTCATTGGCTATTCGAAAGAAGTGGAGTCGACTTGTTTGCTCCAATTAGATTCTCTTTAGGTATCCGTGGGAAGCAATGTATATAGCAATGTTTATCTGTTTTGCGTCGAAAGCTGTACACTTAGAACTAATTAAAGATCTTTCTGCTGATACATTTATTTTATGTCTGTCCAGATTTATTGGTCGCCGTGGTCCTATTGAGAAATTGTACTGCGACAATGCTACAAATTTCGTGGGTGCTAATCGCATCTTACAGGATTTTATGCGTCAACTGGACAAAAATTTGAATGCCCTCACAGTTTATACTGCAATGCACCGATTCGAATTTATATTCGTCCCACCAAGGTCGCCTCACTTCAGAGGTTTATGGGAAGCTGCCGTAAAATCTGATAAACACTTGCTGATGAGAGCTGTCGGAAACGTTCAAGGAAGATGAGCTGCAAACAATTCTTGTGGAGCTCTAAGCAGTGCTTAATTCACGGCCGATTGTGGCTGACAATAGTAACCCAAACGATGGCGAGGCCATCACGCCAATTCACTTACTTTTGGGAGCTACGTTTGCAAAACTAACACCCTCTTGTGTTAAGCCGAACGTAGAAGACAAGCTGAAGTACTTGCAACGGTGGCAACTAGTCTCAGCTATCAAACAACGATTTTGGAAAGAAGGTACTACCTTCTGGGTTTGCAACAACGCTTGAAATGGAATAAGGAGTCAGGCAATCTAAAAGTTGGCACAGTGGTGGTAATCCATGAAGACAACCTGTTACCGCAATTCTTGCTAATTGGTATAATTACTGAAACCATTCCAGGACCTGATGGAAAGGTTCGAATTGCAATCGTCAAAACCAAGTCAGGTTTCTTCAAACGGGCTCTTGCACCATTACCAATTAATTGAAACCCTGCGGCCATTCAACGCGGCCAATGTTAAGTCATTCCACTATTCATTTTAAATACAATACAATGTTAATTTCATAATTTACATATAATGTTAATTGCATTTTAGTAGTAAGTTAAGTCTTGCTCTTTATTTTGTATTTGCTCTTATTTGCTCTTTATTTTGTATTTGCTCTTATTTGCTCTTTATTTTGTACTTGCTCCTTCTTTTGTATTCGCTTGCCTAAAGCGATCATGGATTAAATAAATGAAATCACGTTTCTATCAGAACCCTTTGAGTGCGCGTGTGTTCACTGCAGTAAAAATATTTAGTTGCCTGTGCTTTGCTTGCATAGAGACGTTAGTGATTTGCATTAACAGTTGTATTGAGTACTCACATTGCGCTTTTCGTTATCTTCTTTTGTATATGTTGGTCACTGAGATCGACACAAGAGAGAGACTGTGTGTTGTTCGTGCTTTGACTACAAAAAGTTTTTTTTTATTTTTTTGATATTTTAATTTAATGTCCAAGCAACCGAGTCGGTTTTTATACATTTGTATCATCTTAAGGAAATTTACATGGACTTAGAAAAACAGGACATCTAAAAAATATTACGATCTTCTATTAAGGAGATCGTTGGGGTGAAGTCATGATACAAGGAAGCAAGGTAGTGACATTGCGACCTGATACTCTCTCAAAATTTCTCACTCTCAGTTAAGTATATCAGTGTGCTGAACCTTTGTAAAAACACGCATGTAGTGTTGAACATATCGTGAAAATTAGTATTATGAAGTCAGTTGTTTGCGCTTTGATCCGCTGTGTTGTGTCGGTGTGAAATAACATTAAAAATAGTGAATACCCAATGCAAAACACACAGAAAAATCAATAAAATAAAAAAGTAAAGAACAAAACAGCAACTTTTCTGTTGTTCATATAAATTTCAAATTTGAGGCAGTTAAATATGCACATTATCACATTTATGAATTGAATAAACATAAATAAACAACATATGATAGTGTTGTGCAGCGTAAAAATTTAGAAGAAGAAGAACGTAAGTATATTCTTGTGAGAGAACCACATAACTGTAAACTACTGTCGCTACCTTATTTTCTTGTATCATGGGGTGAAGTCTTTTCAAACGACAGCGGGTTGTGTTGTGTGTAAGACATCTTACCAGAGGATTGGGGTGCTTTAGCAAACGATCATTGTATCGGCTGCTGAAAAAGTGTATTTCCTCAATCACCGTAGGCATCTTAAGGGCACGGTGTAGTATGGTATTTCGAACATACCATGGTGCACCAGTTATACGCCGTAGGGCTTTGTTTTGAGTTGCTTGCAACTTTTTGATGATATATGGTGCCGCAGTCCCCCATATTTGAATGCCGTATCGCCAAACTGGGGCCACAACTTGTTTATAAATCGTCAACTTGTTGTTTAGTGACAGTTTACTTTTCGCTCGCAGTAGCCAGTCCAACTTCTTCATCTTTTAACTACAGCATGCAGTGATTCTCTTCACATGAGTGCGCCAAGAAATGCACTGTTCCAGACCTAGGTATCGAATGTGATCCACCTGAGGAATGATTCTAGAGTCATACGAAATAACTGGACAAGCGCCACGCCTCAATGTGTACGTGCAGTTAGCGGATTTGAGGGGATTTATACCAATGTTCCATCGCTTGGCCCATGTTTCAAACCGCTGTAAATATCTTTGGGTAATTTCCGTTGCTTCAGTGGGGGAAGTTGAGTTCGCGAGTATGGCGGTGTCATCTGCATAAGTTTCTACCAACAAATTATCATTTTCCGGCATCGGCATATCCGCCATGAATAGAGTGTAAAGAAATGGCGCAAGAACACTGCCCTGCGGTACACCAGCCTTGATGCGCTTTATGCCATAGTCTGCATCACGAACTCTTACGAGGAAAGCTCTATCCATCAAGTAGCTCTTGAGCAGGAGATATTGCTTACCGTATCATTTTGTGCATTAGTCCCTCTATCCATACCCTGTCGAAGGCTTGCAAGACGTCCAAGAACACAGCACAGCAATACATTTTTGTTTCAAATGCACTTAGAATATGGTGGACAACTCTATGCAATGGTTCTGGTGTTTGGGATGGAATTCTGTTGTTGGTGGAGTTCATTGTGGAGGGGGGCGATATGACCGGTCACCCATGTCAGTAGTGTACCAGTCAACAGAGTAAATAATCAAAAACCACACAGTTAAGGTTTCTATAGAGGTAAAAATTTTAATATTACACGATATTATAACTGTTACGCCGTTATCAGTGAAAAAATGCACAAAAGAAATGACCGATTAGCCGAAATACTAAGTGTCCGCGCTCAAGACTGCACTAGATGAGAGTTAGATAAGAACATGACTACAAATAGTAATAAATAATAAAATAAAGCAAGCGCATAAGTCAGTCGTGCTATGACCATTGTGACAGCAATATCGGTTGGTTAGGTTAGGGTATGTCATACTGGTTGGCCAAGGCCACGCATAGACCCAAGGTCCTTGCGATACCACATGGAGTACCTATGATTCGTTTTAGCGTAGGTAAGTATCATTTAAAATGCTTGCGTTTTTGGAAAATCATAGCAGTTGATTTACCTCCGGTTTAGCAATATCGCTTAGATCTCTAAACTCTGAAGCTCCTAGGTACTTTTGTTGAGTTCTCATAAGTGCCGGGCAGAAACACAGGAGATGCTCCAAGGTTTCCCTATCTTCCATACACTTCCTGCACCTTCACTGTCAGTTAGCTTAATTTGACTGCGTGCACCGCTATTATGCAATGATCGGTTAAAACGTCTATCAATGTTCTGCAGCTTGTACGACTCAGTTCTACAACAGATTCAGCGAATTTTCTACTAGTAGTTAGTTAGTTAGTTTAGCTGTTCTGCAGTTAATAAGATTTCTCCATCTAGCCTTCGCTTTATCCTGTAAGCGCATTTCTAGATTGCTGTACTTGTTGAGTCGCATAATTACGTCGCTTATTTCATAGCTTGGTAAGCTTCATCCGTTTTTCGCAATTTCGTCAACAGTTTCATTTCCCTCTATGCCCGGGAAAATGAATAGATACACAGCTTGCGTTTCGCAGCTAGTATTCTCATTGCTACCTTGCACTGTAGAACATTTTTGGATGATGACCAGTATGACGTTATCGCTTTTATAGCAGCTTGGCTATCTATAAAGATATTTATGTGAGAGTTGATAGTGGTATCTATACATGCAGGTTCCGCAGTCACTCTTGCAGCGAATACTTCCGCCTGAATATGCTGCAGTAATCCGGAAGCTTGAATGATGTTTATTATACACCAGCTTCAACTCCTTCGCTCATTTCCGAGCCATCTGTATAAATTTTGAAGAACTTGTATTCCAGGCGTATGCCCATTAGCCAACCATCCTTTTCTATAATGGCTTTTATTTTCTGTCCAGAGTCCATTTATGGAACCATGTAGTCTAGATCGAATAATGATTTCCTAATAGAGCTATAGGGTCCATAGGGTCTAAAAGAGAATTGCCCCATTGCATATAGCCTTACTGCGCATTTTGCTGCTTCGTTTTCTATGGTGAGATCAATTGTTAACATATCGTTTGGTTTAGTTGCCTTCTTTTTTGAACAGCTTCGGTTTTTAAGTAATTTTTGCAATTTTGGTTTTTCTTTCTCAGCTTCGTTTTATATTATATTTCCTAGGTAGCTTCGGACAAAAATATTCATTCGCTTCTTATTATTTTCACTCATGGTAATAATTATTATTATGCTTCTTAATATTATTCTTTTGACCAGGTAACTACTCTTTTCTTACATAATTATTCTATAATCACTACGCCATGCCTAGAGTAAGATCTCAGCTTTCACGTAACACAGGAGCATTTAAATTGCGTCGACTGGAAGAGTCTTCCTCTGAAACTGCGCAGCACCTTGCGAGCTATAGAGAGTACATCTCACAAGCGCTTGCTAGGGAGTCCAGGACGTTCGCAACAGCGAATATTGATTATGCTCGGCAAAAGAATTGGGCAAATGAATAAAATTTGCCCTTAATGCTTTGTTAAAAAATGGAATAATGAAGCGATTGTGCTGGCGGCAAGGTGGTTATCTCCAATATACAGGAATCACCACAATCAAAACAAGATCTATTGTTAGGAACTCATCCACTATCTACGCATTTTTAAAATAGCATATGCAGGTATAACATTCTGTTCCAAATGACGTTTTTTGTCGCTAAGGGATCCGGGAATAAAATTGTATGCCAACATTTAAGGTTGAAGGGCATGTATACCATTTGATTGGTAGTCTCCTCCCACTTTCAGTTCAAAGTTCACAGTTCCTACAGATTTATTTTATATGAAATGCTGATCAATTATCGTTCCGATCTAATATAACTCACAACTTAAAAATAGAATTAATCAACGAATTACAGTCTGCATATGTACATTCGAAGTTTCAAATACAATTTAGAAAAAAACTTATCATCAGACACCTTAAAATTAATAATTCACGCCGACCGTATTCCGTATGGTTAACATAAAGGAAGATACAATTCACCTGCAACAAACGAAGTCGCAGTTGTATTAGGCGACAAATACAAAGAACCCAGCGATATGGTCAATCATTGTAAAGATGGTCATCTTAAAAGGATTTTGGAATTACACCATGCGTACGATCCATTGCAATACCCTTTAATGTTTGTGAGAGGTGAAGATGGTTACTATTTAACAATCCCTCAAAAAAATTCAGTGTGAATTAAAACAATTTCATGTATGCAATATTATGCGTATTATTATCACTATTATAGAGATTTGTTTAGCCAATACTGCGCTGACATGATGGCTAACATGATGACTAAATAAAATAGACTAAATTACATACGTCAAAATCAACAACAACTAAGAGCTGACGACTATATACTTTTAAGAGATGCTTTAAATCAGGATGCTAATATAAACCCTGCAAATATAGGTCAACACATCATCTCCACGTTATATGCAGGAAAAAAATCATGATAATATGACTTTTCTAGAAGAAAGTGCGGTCAAAACGTAGATGGGCATCCAGGAATAAAGAAAGACGCTGCTTTGGAAAGAGTATATGGTGTACACCTTGGTCAATCTGAGTGCCAGCACCTCAGAATGTTATTGCATCATGTACGTCCAATTGAGCTGAGGGAGTTGTTTGTAGTCATTCTACTATTTTGTCTGCCTTCTGATCCTCTAAAATTGTGGGATAGCTTCAAAGAAGATTTTTGTCTAGACATCAGACACAGAATTCGACAGCAAAATCAGAATTTTACTTTGCAATTCAATGACGACATGTAAAACGAAGGCTTGATAGATATACAAAATAGGCTTTTGGACATAAGTAGAAAAAGATTAAGTGATTTCGGATTACCGTCTTCTATTCGCTCACGAAATGATTCAAAAGATACCAAACTGCTGCGTCACTAGAATGTCAGTGATTTGAATGATTTGGTCAACGAAAATGTGCAAAAATTAGTATCAGATCAATTGCAAGCGTTTAATACATTAATTAATAGTGTGATGAATAAATGCAAAATATTTTTTTTGGATGCCCTAGGAGGCACAGGAAAGACTTTCCTGTCTAATTTATTACTGGCAAAGGTAAGGCAGTTTGGAAAACTAGCTGTAGCAGTCGCTTCTTCAGGAGACGCTGCTAATCTATTAAGTGATGGGAAAACTGCACATTCCACATTCAAACTACCATTATCAGTATCTCTGGCCCTCTTGGCAAGTTATTACAGGACACGTCACTGGTAATGTGGGATGAATTTACCATGACTCACAGAGCCCATGTTGAAGCTGTGGATCGAACGTTGAAGTACCTTAGAAGCTTTACTGCCATTATGGGAGGAGCTACTTTTGTGTTGGCTGTTGATTTTCGCCAGACACTCCCTGTAGTTTCAAAAGAGATGCGTGCAGATATCATCAAAACATGTTTTATGGTGGAGACACGCATGAAGATTTCCCATAACCATAGCTCAATTTTGGAGAAGGATTTTTTCCTTCCATAAATTTGGGCACTAATCCCGCTGAAATCATTTTAAATGAGACACTAGGTCACATAGTCCACAGTCTGCAGCATCCTATAGAAGCAGTATATCCGGGCGTCAAAAATTTACCTGAAAGAGACTTTCACTGGTTGCGTTCCAGGGTAATAGTATTGCATAGAAATGACACTGTCAATGAAATCAATTATCTCATTACACAAAGAGTCCCTGGCCAACTCAAAACCTATAAGTCGATTGACACAGTCACCAATATCGACGATGTAGTCTATTTTCCTCAAGAATTTCTTAATACCCTTAATCCACCTGGCTTGCAGCCTCACGAACTATCATTAAAAGTCGGTACTCCTATCATTCTTTTAAGGAATATAAGCCCTCCTAACATGTGAAATTGCACAAGGTTACTCATTAAATACCTCAAAGACAATTTGATTGTGGCGATCATCCTGACCTATCCTGCAGCCGGTCTGCTGGAAAATATCCCAAAGATTCCATTGATTGAAATCAATTTGCCAATACCTTCCCTACGGCGGCAATTTCCTGTAGAAACATCGTTCGCGATTACTATCAATATGTACCATGGTTGGAATCGAACTACGAAAAAAAGTGCTTTTCCCACCACCAACTATATGTTGCTTTATCACGAGTTGGAAGTCCCGACAAACAGTACATTGTGCTACCAAACAATAGCACGACGTCAAACATTGTCTACAGAGAATGTCTTAGTCATTAACATATACATTATACTATCTATACTAATATTCTAAGAGGTAAAGTTTGTGAATTTGGATGTAGGAGGTAATAAGAATAATTATCTGCAATTTCTGTTTACTTAACACCGTTTTAACATGCGTGAGCAAAAATCGTTGTTTTAAGTTGCTAGCATAATAATCCGTAATCTGTAATTTTTTCGCTGAGCGTCATGAGAGAATTTTTACATTAATAAAGCTCATCGCATCACCTACAGAACAACGTCTGACAGGCCCGCAATGGCAGTTAAAAATACAATATTAGTATAGATGCAATTTTGCTCTAAATTGCATATGGTAGAGGGAGTTGAGAGGAAGGTGTGTGTGTGTAATGCGTCTGTATCGTGTGTGTGTGTGTGTGCCATGTGTGAGTGTGTTTTTTGATTAAATATTCGACTGCTGTAGTGCTTGTCAAACTGTCAGCTTTTCCCCTCATTGACTATTAACGAACAGAAGTATTGCTACAAAGACTGGACAATTCCCTCAAGCTATTGTGTTCGCGTTCTGCGACTGGATAAATTTGGCAGGCGGGTTAATTTGAGACGGCTTTGGTTAGATGGAAGGTTTATATTAGGATCATAGTGTAAGTAACACAGTGCAACAAGCAAGAATTGCTTTTGAACGAACTCAATACTATCACTGTACTTTTTAAACTGTGGATCCCATTCACACGATGCGTAATCAAGAATTGGTCTAACTAAAGAAGTGAATAATAATTTAGTGGTGTAAGGATCATAAAACTCTTTAGAGCAACGTTTAATGTATCCTATTACACCTCTAGCTTTCTTGATAATATTAGAGATATGCGACCCAAAATGCAGCTTTGAATCCATCAACACATCCAGATCACTGAATTGTGTGACACGTTCTAGAGTGTGCTCATTAATGTGTTTTTTACAATTAAATTTTTACGGTAAAAGGACATAATTTTACATTTTTCACAATTTAGCGTAAAATTGTTTTTGGCGCACCACTGAGATAAGGAATCAAGATCTTCTTGAAGAATCATTTGTTGGACCGGAGATAGAATAGTTAAGCATAAGCATTAGAATGTTTTATGGCAGATGGCAAATCGTTTATAAAATTATTGAATAATAATGGGCCAAGGTGGTTACCCTGAGGGCCACCAGAAGTTACACAAATAGTGTTAGATATAGCTTAAATATAATTTTATTATTTTATAACTTTATAGCAGTAAAAAACAAATGAAGAATATCAAAGGATCAAAACAAACTGATACTGTTACCAAATTTCTTTACCATAAGTCTTGCTATTAAATTATAAGAAAAATAGTCATACATATTGTCACGTGATGATGAACATAAGGCACGAAGTGCAAGTCGATCGACAGAAAAATGAAACACAACAACGAACAGGATAAGTTATGACTTTCTCTCTGTTAAAATTCAATAGTTTCTGACGTGTGCTACCGAACGGACGTGTTCTTTTCTTTCTTATAACTTGAAGTGTATTTTCTTTTTAATAAATTTTAGTAAAATCTTTTATGTATATATAAATATGTGTGTGTGTCTCATAAGCCGCTCTCACCACCGTGCTTTCACCCTGACATTTGAACAGCCGATGACAATTCAGAAGTGGGATAGAGTGCAACAACAGACACATGCGTGACTTAAAATTATAACGGGAAAACGAAAAACAAAGAACGAAAACAAGAGGCGTTATGTAAGTGTAAACATGATCAACACATATAAAAACAAAGGGAAGTTACAGAAAAAATGTAGAAAACTGGGATTATCCACATCGGGAAATCGCAACCAACTAACACAAAGGATTCAACAACACGACAGTGACGACAGCAACGACTGTTTGGAATGCTTGAAAGCCAAAATTTGCGAATTAGAAGAATCACGATATGCGAACTTATGGAACATTCTTTTCAATCCTCGCGTATGTCGTCGAGTATACCGGCAGGAAAACAGTTATTTTTCCTTAGCGACACGGCGCCAACAGTGTTAACTTGTGTACGAAACAACGACGAAAATATACAGGCAGCTACGTTGCAGCAGTCGGTTACGACTCATTCTTCACGATCACGATACGTATAAGTTATCATAACATGATATGACATAGGCAAATTATGTATTTATACATTAAGTGTTTAAGATCCGCTATGAAATTCATACTGTTAGTCGATTTGTCTTCCTATGTAATATTTGTGATCCGCTAGGCTAATCGATTTATCCCCTTGTGTAATATTTATAATCCACTATGATATCGATTTCCTTCTTATGTAATATTTATGATCCGTTATGAATTACTGTCAAATTAGGTTACGAAATGGTGTAAACGGGTAAAAATTGTAATAGGAAAGGTAGTCTGAAAATCACGACTCATGCGCGCAGTATTGACTGACAGTAATCCCTGAAACTGTAAAAAAAATTGAAAGAATCATTATAGATCCCGCAAGGAAGTGTGACGAGCCTTTAGATGTAGTAAAATCTATCCCAGAGTTTATAGGTGAACCAGGTACTTATTTGGCATGGCGCGAGGTAGTGCGACTGGATTTAACGTATTCTGATAAACGTCCCATCTATTTGATTGAGCAGGAACTGTCCACTCTGAGGCAGGGGTCCAAATCAGTTACCGAGTTTTATGACGAAGTAGAAAAAAAGTTAGTGCCTCTCGCGAATAAGACAAAGATAAGCTCTGAGTCAGAAGCAGCCGAAATAATAAATGAGAAACATAGGGCTAATGGTTTGAGGGTATTCGTATCAGGATTGCGAATAATGAAAGATACGTGTTCGCAACCAATTTTGCAAATAGGTCATTGGAACTTACAGAGAAACGCAGTCCTCCTATAGATAGTGACCAACAGGTTAGGCAGGAAAACCCGAATTATACTAGTAATAGTCAAAGGCAGAACAGAAGCAATGGATATGAGGCGGGCAATCAAAGTGGTCAGCGGAATTACGTAAAGAATACTGGTCAACAGTCTCGCTATCATGATAACTATGCTCGGCTGGAACCAATGGACGTCGATCCATCCACTTCTCATTTTAGACAAGCAACGAATTCTAGGAGGCAGGATGACTATGTAAGGAACCAATTCTACAATTAGAACCAGAAGAGAACCGCATAATCTGGGCAGCACAACAATCATAAGGTTCAACGAATTAATCACATAAGAGCGGAGCCTGACGAGACTGATCGGAGGAGATGATTGAGGAGCTGGAACACGATGAGGTGAAATTTTTAGGGGTACGTCACTCCTACCCTGGATCTGAAATTATATAACGCCCTTGGAGGGTCTCAAAGGGATTAAACGTGACAATGAGGAGTTCTCAGTAAAATTCATCCATGGATTTACTAACCTCACGCATAAATGTACAATTAACTTATTCGGAATCAACTCAGACTTTTTTATTTTACCCAGTCTCAAATCCTTCGGTGGGATTGTAAGGCTTGACCTTTTAAAGAAAGCCAACGTGGCTATCAAACTTAAGGAAAACCGTATAGAGCATGATATCGGTGGGGAACAAAAACAAAACAGCCAAGATATTAGTCACCTGCATGTTGAAAATGAATTTGTTCTGGGTTGTGCCAGGGGGAAATTTAAGGGGATTATTAATAACATGTCCACAGCCATTGCCAACCCAAATGAGGCGCACCCATATAATACGAATGTTGTCGTGACAATTCGAACAAGAGACGAGGACCCAACTTATGCAAAATTTTACCCCTATCCGCTAGGAGTAGCTAGTTTGTTTGAAGCAACTATGAAAGTATCTACGGAAAAATCAAAGTATTTCAGAAACGAGCTCGAGTATCTGGGGTTCACAACAGCGAAGAACGGTATTAGGACCTGCCCGAAAAAAATAGAAGCGATTCAGGGTTTCCCTCAACCCACAACATTAAGACTCAGAAGTGAGTTCGGCAGGGTATCTGCCACACAGACAGAAAAGATCCAAATATACCTAAACCAGAACCAATTAAGTGCTTTTGAAAAATTAAAGCGAATTTTATTACCCGAAGATGTCATGTGTTGGCTTACCCCAATTTCCGGAAACTAATCGACCTCATAACGGATGCATCCTCGCACGCGTTGGAACGGTACTATGCCAGGAAGGGTGGTTCATAGGGACAATTAAAGATGGATAATTGCGGTAACGAGCAACAAGCAAGTTGACATCGAGCTTTTCCATGAAGCTCTTTATTAGGAATAGAATATTGGTAAACAGTTTGGAGGGCATTGTTTTTTCCTTAACATACATTGAACTCTTAAGTCTCTCTTTAAGAAGGAGGGTAGTTTTTATAATGATAGGAAAATTATGTATTGATACATTAAGTATATATGATCCGCTACTGTCCATCTATTTCCGCTATGAAATTCATACTGTTAGTCGATTTGTCTTCCTATATAATATTTATGATCCGCTAGGCTAATTGATTTATCCCCTTATGTAATATTTATAATCTGCTATGATATCGATTTCCTTCTTATGTAATATTTTTGATCCGTTATGAATTACTGTCAAATTAGGTTACGAAATGGTGCAAACGAGGAGAAATTGTAATAGGAAAGGTAGTCTGAAAGTCACGACTCAAGCGCACTATTGCCGCAAATAAATAAATAATTAAAAAATAGCACAAAATGATGTTTAATTTATATTCAATTTTTTTGTGGCGCTATGTTGGTACTCATGTCGCTCTTTTGTGCTGACAAGGTCGTCCATTTTGAATGTTTAGTTAATTTTTGACAGTTATTTTGCTTGCACAAAAAATGGAATTTACCATGAATACTTACCTCACTAAGCTTCTTGTAAAGGAGAATTAATAATATAATAATTTTTAGTTAACTTGAAGTAATTTACATTTTGATTAAATTGTATTTTTAATATCACTGAACCTAATTGTTAATAAACTTGGTTTTTCGTAAATTTTAATTTGTTTTATTTTAATTATAATTTTTTACATTAAAAAATTCAGTTCAGTGCCATGTGAATAAAAATTTAGTTCGAACTAGAACTAGCAAATTATAAGTTGAAACTGGTTTGAGGTAAATAATAATAACAGTCTATCACAAACTTGTTTTTCCAGCATTTGCTTGAAGTAAGTGCGGATAAAAACTACTAAGTACTTAAAAAATGCATTGTCGATTTTTTTTTTTTTAATATGGCTGCATATATACGTGTGCGGACACATTTCCATTTAGCAGACTATTTTAACTAATTAATTACTTCACTTTTTAAGACTCAGTAATTTTGCCACCCTCAATGATGACACTTGTGACTTCTACACAAACTACTTTCCATCCCACACCGCTTTCCCCATTAAAAATCTAACAAGACTGGGTATCGACCACAAGTTACTTCCGTACTGAACTACTGGAATAAATGGACATACAATACAAACTAAGTGACTACTTTACGGCTACACACCTAATGTCTTCAGACATTTATACTAAGCATCACGCACTATAAAGAAATTGTACATTTAAAATAAGGCATACGAAATTAAGTTGGTCAATTAATCGAATGCTATATGTTAAGGAGAGATTTTAACTGATCGTAAAAAAATATAATTAGATACAAGGTCATAGTATAGATAGTATGATTGCCATAAAACACGAAATGGATCATGCTGCAAATAAGTAGTCTTATAGGTACCAACAAGTATAGGAGAATAATTCCTTGTAACCCGAGAAGGAACATTTAAATTATACTACCAAGCAAGAATGGGGAAAAGATGCCGCCTACAATTAGATTTTGCAAGAATGTGACACCAAAAGTCGTTCTACGACTGGATAATGTTGGGCGGCGGATTAATCTGAGACGGCTTTGGTAAGATGGAAGGTTTATATTAGGATCATAGTGTAAGTAACGCAGTGCAAAAAGCAAGAATTGCTTTTGAACGGACTCAATACTATCACTATACTTTTTAAACTGTGGATCCCATACACACAATGCGTAATCAAGAATTGGTCTAACTAAAGAAGTGAATAATAATTTAGTGGTATAAGGATCATTAGACTCTTTAGACCAACGTTGAATGTATCCTATTACACCTCTAGCTTTCTTGATAATATTAGAGATATGCGACCCAAAATGCAGCTTTGAATCCATCAAAACACCCAGATCACTGAATTGTGTGACACGAATGTGGTAGTTTTTTGCAATTAAATTTTTACGGTAAAAGGACATAATTTTACATTTGTCACAATTTAGCGTAAGATTGTTTTTGGCGCACCACTGAGATAAGGAATCAAGATCTTCTTGAAGAATCATTTGTTGGACCGGAGATAGAATAGTTAAGCATAAGCATTAGAATGTTTTATGGCAGATGGCAAATCGTTTATAAAAATATTGAATAATAATGGGCCAAGGTGGTTACCCTGAGGGCCACCAGAAGTTACACAAATAGTGTTAGATATAGCTTAAATATAATTTTATTATTTTATAACTTTATAGCAGTAAAAAACAAATGAAGAATATCAAAGGATCAAAACAAACTGATACTGTTACCAAATTTCTTTACCATAAGTCTTGCTATTAAATTATAAGAAAAATAGTTATACATATTGTCACGTGATGATGAACATAAGGCACGAAGTGCAAGTCGATCGACAGAAAAATGAAACACAACAACGAACAGGATAAGTTATGACTCTCTCTCTGTTAAGATTCAATCGATTCTGAAGTGTGCTACCGAACGGACGTGTTCTTTTCTTTCTTATAACTTGAAGTGTATTTTCATTTTAATAAATTTTAGTAAAATCTTTTATGTATATATAAATATGTGTGTGTGTCTCATAAGCCGCTCTCACCACCGTGCCTTCACCCTGACATTTGAACAGCCGATGACAATTCAGAAGTGGGATAGAGTGCAACAACAGACACATGCGTGACTTAAAATTATAACGGGAAAACGAAAAACAAAGAACGAAAACGAGAGGCGTTATGTAAGTGTAAACATGTTCAACACATATAAAAACAAAGGGAAGCTACAGAAAAAATGTAGAAAACTGGGATTATCCACATCGGGAAATCGCAACCAACTAACACAAAGGCTTCAACAACACGACAGTGACGACAGAAACGAATGCATGGGATGCTTGAAAACCAAAATTTGCAAATTAGAAGAAACGATATGCGAACTTATGGAACATTCTTTTCAAATATGTGCAGGCCTAACGTTAACGTAACTACATCTCACCTACAAGCACAAGCACATTTTGCAAATACAGCTCCGTTTCAACACGAAAACAAAATGGCAGAGACTGCTATGTTTCAGTAGTTTAGATTGCATTACTCGTCGCAACAACAACAACAACAACAATGGGTAAATATGTACGAGCCGAACGTAAATGTAGCTACGTCTCAGCTACAGGGCAAGCGTATTTTGCAAACGGAGTGACGCTACACCAACATAATGAGAAAGTACGTTATACAAACATAATGCAACAATATCCAAGCAATTTTACATCAAATGTGAATGCTGCGATAATGAAAGATCAACCAACTGGTCCAGGGTTCGTTTAATATGGATATGCCAAGGATATCATAGCGTTATTGCCGGAATTTGATCAATCGTCCAACAGCACGTTATCTCCACGACAATTCATCAAACGCGTAGAATCACAACGAAACGATTCGACGATATTTTCCAATCGACTTTGTGGCGAGATTCCTAATCGACTTTCCATGTATAGAGAACACAGAACACCGCTGATGTTTACATTTAGGTGTCAAAGACTTTTGAATTTACGTGGGCTACGTATAAGTTATCATAACATGATATGACATAGGCAAATTATGTATTGATACATTAAGTGTTTATGATCCGCTATGAAATTCATACTGTTAGTCGATTTGTCTTCCTATGTAATATTTGTGATCCGCTAGGCTAATCGATTTATCCCCTTATGTAATATTTATAATTCGCTATGATACCGATTTCCTTCTTATGCAATATTTATGATCCGTTATGAATTACTGTCAAATTAGGTTACGAAATGGTATAAAAGGGGAAAGATTGTAATAGGAAAGGTAGTCTGAAAATCACGACTCAAGCTCGCACTATTGCCGCAAATAAATAAATAATTAAAAAATAACACAACATTAATTTTTAATTTAAGTGGCGCCCAACGTGGGGAAAAAGAATACTTAAATAACTAAAATGCGATTCCCAAGAGACCCTCCAGTTAATAAGCACACAAAAAAAAAAAAAAAATTGAAAAGAAAAAAAAAACAAATGTAACTAAATAATATAGGATGTGATTCCCTGTTTATAAAGAACAAAATAATCGATTATAACTAAATAATATAAGCTGCGATTCCCAAGGGACCCTCCAGTTTAAAATAACCAAAGGCAAGAACCATAAAATACAACAATCGACAAACATAAAAAAATAAAAAAAAGTAACAAAACGAATTGTAAAACTCAACAATAAAACAACAGCAACATTAACATAAACAAAATTTAACAACAAAAATAAAGACAGAAATAACAACAGAAGAAACCTATATCCAAATCAACAACACAAAAATAATAACAAAAACAAAGAAGGTAACATTAACAAAAATTTAAACTATATGGAAATCAACGACAAAAAAAGGCAACATTAACATAAAAAATGTAACAACAAGAATAAGGACAAAAAACAGCAATATACAACAGTGAAGTGGAGCAAAAATAATAACAAAAACAAAAACAGGCAAGTGCGAGTCGGACTCGCACACGGAAGGTTCCGTACCATCGTACAAGATTTTTTGCTCAAAATATTAAATTATGTGCATATTTAACAGCCTAAAAGTATACTTCAATTAACCGCCTACAAGTATACTACTCAAAAAAAAAAAAAATTAATAAAAATGTTAAACAAAATATTAAATTAAAGAACAATGCTTCTAAAAATGTGTATTTTTAGTATTTGTCGCTCTACACACAAGTAAATTACACACTCTATGAAAATTTCAGCTCTCTAGGATAGAGCAGGAGTCGGACGGACGCACGGCGTAAGCTTAGCAATAGGGTCCCGTTAGCTCCCTATGGGTACGGAACCCTTAAAAGGTAACATTAAACATAAAAAATGTAACAACAAGAATAAAAACAATAAACAACAATACACAATATCAACAACAGTGAAGTGGCGCAAAAATAACAACAAAACAAAAAAAAAAGTAACATTAACATACAAAATTTTAACAACAAGAATAAAGACAACAAACAACAATACATAGTATCAACAACAGTGAAGTAGCGAAAAAATAATAAAAACAAAAAATAACATTAACAAAAATTTAACAACAAAAATAAATGCAGAAAATCAACAGTAGAAAACAATATCGAAACAACAACAAAAGTGTCGAAAAACAGCAACATAAACGTCAGCAGCAGTAACAACATCATCAACAAGCTTTAACAAAACATCAACATCAAAAGCAACAACGGTAAGAAATGGCAACAACTTCCAACAACAGTAACAACAACAAGCATTAAAACATCAACATCAAATGCAATATCAACAACGATAGCAAATAGCAACAACTTCCAACAACAGTAACAACATCATCAACAAGCTTCAACAAAACATCAACATCAAGAGCAATATCGGCAACGGTAACAAATAGCAACACCTTCCAACAACAGTAACAACATCATCATCAAGCTTCAACAAAACATCAACACCAAAAGCAACATCAACAACAGTAACAAATAACAACGACTTCCAACAACAGTAACAACATCAACAACAGGCTTCAACAAAACATCAATATCGAAAGCAATATCAACAACGGCAACTTCAATAGCAACCGCAACAGCAACAGACAACAAAAATACGTTAAAAAAGTAATTGTTCATTTTCTGTTAATTATACAAGGTGTATTTAAATCATATGTTAAGGAGGGAATATTGTGTTCCATAAGAAATATTATAATGAGTGATTTTTTGTGTGTGTTGCTTTTGGTCGGAATTAGTCTACTTTAGTCTGTATGATTAACGGGTTTCAGGGGGACAACTTTAGTATTTTAGACAATTGTTTGGTGCCCTGAAACTCCAGGATCAAGAAATAAAGACAGACAAGGTGGACCCGAGTCAAGTTAGAAGCCTCATGGAGGGCAGTGTAAATCAAGCATTATCCCAACAGAGAAATTAATTTCAATCACAAATCACCGAATTGCAGTAACAGATTGAAAGACTGAGAGTAATCCCTGAAGCTGTAAACAAATTTGAAAGAATCATTATAGATCCCGCAAGGAAGTGTGACGAGCCTTTAGATGTAGTAAAATCTATTCCAGAGTTTATAGGCGAACCAGGTACTTATGTGGCATGGCGCGAGGCAGCGCATAATGCATATGAAGTCTTCCTACCGCATGTTGGCTCATCGCGTCATTTACAGGCAGTGACCATACTGCGAAACAAAATCAGGGGCCCGGCCAATGCCATACTTTCCTCTTTCAATACGGTCCTAAATTTTTACGCCATTAAAACCCGACTGGATTTTACGTATTCGGATAAAGGTCCCATCTATTTGATTGAGCAGGAACTGTCCACTCTGAGGCAGGGGTCCAAATCAGCTACCGAGTTTTACGACGAAGTAGAAAAAAGTTAGCGCCTCTCGCGAATAAGACAAAGATAAGCTCTGAGTCAGAAGCAGCCGAAATAATAAATGAGAAACATAGGGCTGATGGTTTGAGGTATTCGTATCAGGATTGCGGAAAACTCTATGTGACATAATCTTTTCATTTCAACCCGCGGATCTGCCAATTGCATTGGCATATACTCAACAGGTTGACGCGAATAATGAAAGATACGTGTTCGCAACCAATTTTGCAAATAGGTCATTGGAACTTACAGAGAAACGCAGTCCTCCTATAGATAGTGACCAACAGGTTAGGCAGGAAAACCCAAATTATACTAGTAATAGTCAAAGGCAGATCAGAAGCAACGGATATTAGGCGGGCAATCAAAGTGGTCAGCGGAATTACGTAAAGAATACTGGTCAACAGTCTCGATATCATGATAACTATGCTCGGCTGGAACCAATGGACGTCGATCTATCCACTTCTCATTTTAGACAAGCAACGAATTCTAGGAGGCAGGATGACTATGTAAGGAACCAATTCTACAATTAGAACCAGAAGAGAACTGCATAATCTGGGCAGCACAACAATCATAAGGTTCAACGAATTAATCACATAAGAGCGGAGCCTGACGAGACTGATCGGAGGAGATGATTGAGGAGTTGGAGCACGATGAGGTGAATTTTTTAGGGGTACGTCACTCCTACCCTGGATCTCCAGGATGCTAGGAGACAAACAGCTTAAACTTCTTATCGATACCGGAGCTTCAAAAAATTATATAACGCCCTTGGAGGGTCTCAAAGGGATTAACATGTCGATGAGGAGTTCTCAGTAAAATTCATCCATGGATTCACTAACCTCACGCATAAACCTTTTAAAGAGCCAACGCGACTATCAAACTTAAGGAAAACCGTATAGAGCATGATATCGGTGGGGAACAAAAACAAAACAGCCAAGATGTTAGTCACCTGCATGTTGAAAGTGAATTTGTTCCGGGTTGTGCCAGGGGGAAATTTAAGGGGATTATTAATAACATGTCCACAGCCATTGCCAACCCAAATGAGGCGCACCCATATAATACGAATGTTGTCGTGACAATTCGAACAAGAGACGAGGACCCAACTTATGCAAAATTTTACCCCTATCCGCTAGGAGTAGCTAGTTTGTTTGAAGCAACTATGAAAGTATCTACGGAAAAATCAAAGTATTTCAGAAACGAGCTCGAGTATCTGGGGTTCACAACAGCGAAGAACGGTATTAGGACCTGCCCGAAAAAAATAGAAGCGATTCAGGGTTTCCCTCAACCCACAACATTGAGACTCAGAAGTGAGTTCGGCAGGGTATCTGCCACACAGACAGAAAAGATCCAAATGTACCTAGACCAGAACCAATTAAGTGTTTTTGAAAAATTAAAGCGAATTTTAATACCCGAAGATGTCATGTGTTGGCTTACCCCAATTTCCGGAAACCAATCGACCTCATAACGGATGCATCCTCGCACGCGTTGGAACGGTACTATGCCAGGAAGGGTGGTTCATAGGGACAATTAAAGATGGGATAATTGCGGTAACGAGCAACAAGCAAGTTGACATCGAGCTTTTCCATGAAGCTCTTTATTAGGAATAGAATATTGATAAACAGTTTGGAGGGCATTGTTTTTCCTTAACATACATTGAACTCTTAAGTCTCTCTTTAAGAAGGAGGGTAGTTTTTATAATGGTTGGCAAATTATGTACTGATACATTAAGTATTTATGATCCGTTATGAAATTCATACTGTTAGTCGATTTGTCTTCCTATGTAATATTTATGATCCGCTAGGCTAATCGATTTATCCCCTTATGTAATATTTATAATCCGCTATGATATCGATTTCCTTCTTATGTAATATTTATGATCCGTTATGAATTACTGTCAAATTAGGTCACGAAATGGTGCAAACGAGGAGAAATTGTAATAGGAAAGGTAGTCTGAAAGTCACGACTCAAGCGCACTATTGCCGCAAATAAATAAATAATTAAAAAATAACACAAAATGATGTTTTAATTTAATATATAATCGATTTTTTTGTGGCGCTATGTTGGTACTCATGTCGCTCTTTTGTGCTGACAAGGTCGTCCATTTTGAATGTATAGTTAATTTTTGACAGTTATTTTGCTTGCACAAAAAATGGAATTTACCATGAATACTTACTTCACTAAGCTACTTGTAAAGGAGAAATAATAATATAATAATTTTTAGTTAACTTGAAGTAATTTACATTTTGATTAAATTGTATTTTTAATATCACTGAACCTAATTGTTAATAAACTTGTTTTTTGTAAATTTAAATGTTTTTATTTTAATTATAATTTTTTACATTAAAAAATTCATTTCAGTGCCGTGTGAATAAAAATTTAGTTCGAGCTAGAACTATCAAATTATAAGTTGAAATTGGTTTTGAGGTAAATAATAATAACAGTCTATCACAAACTAGTTATTCCAGCATTTGCTTGAAGTAAGTGTGAATAAAAACTACTAAGTACTTAAAAAATGCATTGTCGATTTTTTTTTTTTTTTAATATGGCTGCATCTATGAACATTCGCCAACGAAAAAAATATTGTGTGCGGACACATTCCCAGTCTTATAGGTACCAACAAGTATAAAAAAATAATTCCTTGTAACCCGAGAAAGAACATTTAAATTATACTACCAAGCAAGAATGGGGAAATGATGCTGCCTACAATTAGATTTTGCAACAATGTGACACCAAAAGTCGGTCTACGACTGGATAATTTTGGGCTTTCGGATTAATCTGAGACGGCTTTGGTAAGATGGAAGGTATATATTAGGATCATAGTGTAAGTAACGCAGTGCAAAAAGCAAGAATTGCTTTTGAAAGGACTCAATACTATCACTATACTTTTTAAACTGTGGATCCCATACACACAATGCGTAATCAAGAATTGGTCTAACTAAAGAAGTGAATAATAATTTAGTGGTATAAGGATCATTAGACTCTTTAGACCAACTTTGAATGTATCCTATTACACCTCTAGCTTTGCTGATAATATTAGAGATATGCGACCCAAAATGCAGCTTTGAACCATCAGCACACCCAGATCACTGAATTGTGTGACACGTTCTAGAGTGTGCTCGTTAATGTGTTTTTTGCAATTAAATTTTTACGGTAAAAGGACATAAATTTACATTTGTCACAATTTAGCGTAAGATTGTTTTTGGCGCACCACTGAGATAAGGAATCAAGATCTTCTTGAAGAATCATTTGTTGGACCGGAGAAAGAATAGTTAAGTATAACTTAACATCATCAGCTTACATTAAGACGTTAGACTGTTTTATGGCAGATGGCAAATCGTTTATAAAACCATTGAATAGTAATGGGCCACGGTGGCTACCCTGAGGGATACCAGAAGTTACACAAATAGTGTTCGATGTAGCTTAAATATAATTTTATAATTTTATAGCAGTTAAAAACAAATGAAGAATATCAACGGATCAAAACAAACTGATACTGTTATCAAATTTCTTTACCATAAGTCTTGCTATGAAATTATAAGAAAAATAGTCATACATATTGTCACGTGATGATGAACATAAGGCACGAAGTGTAAGTCGATCGACAGAAAAATGAAACACAACAACGAACAGGATAAGTTATGACTCTCTCTCTGTTAAGATTCAATCGATTCTGAAGTGTGCTACCGAACGGACGTGTTCTTTTCTTTCTTATAACTTGAAGTGTATTTTCATTTTAATAAATTTTAGTAAAATCTTTTATGTATATATAAATATGTGTGTGTGTCTCATAAGCCGCTCTCACCACCGTGCCTTCACCCTGACATTTGAACAGCCGATGACAATTCAGAAGTGGGATAGAGTGCAACAACAGACACATGCGTGACTTAAAATTATAACGGGAAAACGAAAAACAAAGAACGAAAACGAGAGGCGTTATGTAAGTGTAAACATGTTCAACACATATAAAAACAAAGGGAAGCTACAGAAAAAATGTAGAAAACTGGGATTATCCACATCGGGAAATCGCAACCAACTAACACAAAGGCTTCAACAACACGACAGTGACAACAGAAACGAATGCATGGGATGCTTGAAAACCAAAATTTGCAAATTAGAAGAAACGATATGCGAACTTATGGAACATTCTTTTCAAATATGTGCAGGCCTAACGTTAACGTAACTACATCTCACCTACAAGCACAAGCACATTTTGCAAATACAGCTCCGTTTCAACACGAAAACAAAATGGCAGAGACTGCTATGTTTCAGTAGTTTAGATTGCATTACTCGTCGCAACAACAACAACAACAACAACAACAACGGGTAAATATGTACGAGCCGAACGTAAATGTAGCTACGTCTCAGCTACAGGGCAAGCGTATTTTGCAAACGGAGTGACGCTACACCAACAGAATGAGAAAATACATTATACAAACGTAATGCAACAATATCCAAGCAATTTTACATCAAATGTGAATGCTGCGATAATGAAAGATCAACCAACTGGTCCAGGGTTCGTTTAATATGGATATGCCAAGGATATTATAGCGTTATTGCCGGAATTTGATCCATCGTCCAACAGCACGTTATCCCCACGACAATTTATCAAATGCGTAGAGTCACTACGAAACGATTCGACGATATTTTTCAATCGACTTTGTAGCGAGGTTCCTAAACGACTTTCCATGCATAGAGAACATAGAACACCGCTGATGTTTACATTTAGGTGTCAAAGACTTTTGAATTTACGTGGGCTACGTATAAGTTATTATAACATGATATGACATAGGCAAATTATGTATTGATACATTAAGTGTTTATGATCCGCTATGAAATTCATACTGTCAGTCGATTTGTCTTCCTATGTAATATTTGTGATCCGCTAGGCTAATCGATTTATCCCCTTATGTAATATTTATAATCCGCTATGATACCGATTTCCTTCTTATGCAATATTTATGATTCGTTATGAATTATTGTCAAATTAGGTTACGAAATGGTATAAAAGGGGAGAAGTTGTAATAGGAAAGGTAGTCTGAAAATCACGACTCAAGCGCGCACTATTGCCGCAAATAAATAAATAATTAAAAAATAACACAAAATGATTTTTTAATTTAAGTGGCGCCCAACGTGGGGCAAAAGAATACTTAAATAACTAAAATGCGATTCCCAAGAGACCCTCCAGTTTATAAACAACAAAAAATAAATAAAAATTAAAAAAAAAAAACAAATGTAACTTAATAATATAGGATGTGATTCCCAGGGACCCTCCTGTTTATAAATAACAAAATAATCTATTATTACTAAATAATATAAGCTGCGATTCCTAAGGGACCCTCCAGTTTAAAATAACCAAAGGTAAGAACCATAAAATACAACAATCGACAAACATAAAATAATAAAAAAAAAGTAACAAAACGAATTGTAAAACTCAACAATAAAACAACAGCAACTTTAACATAAACAAAATTTAACAACAAAAATAAAGACAGAAATAACAACAGAAGAAACCTATATCCAAATCAACAACACAAAAATAATAACAAAAACAAAGAAGGTAACATTAACAAAAATTTAGCAACAAAAATAAAGACAGGAAAAACAACAGTAGAAAACTATGTGGAAATCAACAACAGTGAAGTGGCGCAAAAATAGTAACAAAAACAAAAAAGGTAACATTAACAAAAATTTAGCAACAAAAATAAAGAAAGAAAAAACAACATTAGAAAACTGAATTACACACTTTGTGAAAATTTCAACTGTCTACCTATTACGGTTCATGGGATAGAGCAGGAGTCGGACGGACGCACGGCGTAAGCTTAGTAATAGGGTCCCGTTAGCTCCCTATGGGTACGGAACCCTTGAAAAGGTAACATTAAACATAAAAAAATGTAACAACAAGAATAAAAACAATAAACAACAATACACAATATCAACAACAGTGAAGTGGCGCAAAAATAACAACAAAACACAAAAAAAGAGTAACATTAACATACAAAATTTTAACAACAAGAATAAAGACAACAAACAACAATACATAATATTAACAACGGTGAAGTAGCGAAAAAATAATAAAAACAAAAAATAACATTAACAAAAATTTAACAACAAAAATAAATGTAGAAAAGCAACAGTAGAAAACAATATCGAAACAAAAACAAAAGTGTCGAAAAACAGCAACATAAACGTCAGCAGCAGTAACAACATCATCAACAAGCTTCAACAAAACATCAACATCAAGAGCAATATCGGCAACGGTAACAAATAGCAACAACTTCCAACAACAGTAACAACATCAACAACAGGCTTCAACAAAACAACAATATCGAAAGCAATATCAACAACGGCAACTTCAATAGCAACCGCAACAGCAACAGACAACAAAAATACGTTAAAAAAGTAATTGTTCATTTTCTGTTAATTATACAAGGTGTATTTAAATAATATGTTAAGGAGGGAATATTGCGTTCCATAAGAAATATTATAGTGAGTGATTTTTTGTGTGTGTTGCTTTTGGTCGGAATTAGTCTACTTTAGTCTGTATGATTAACGGGTTTCAGGGGGGCAACTTTAGTATTTTAGACAATTGTTTGGTGCCCTGAAACTCCAGGATCAAGAAATAAAGACAGACAAGGTGGACCCGAGTCAAGTTAGAAGCCTCATGGAGGGTAGTGTAAATCAAGCATTATCCCAACAGAGAAATTAATTCCAATCACAAATCACCGAATTGCAGTAACAGATTGAAAGACTGAGAGTAATCCCTGAAGCTGTAAACAAATTTGAAAGAATCATTATAGATCCCGCAAGGAAGTGTGACGAGCCTTTAGATGTAGTAAAATCTATCCCAGAGTTTATAGGCGAACCAGGTACTTATGTGGCATGGCGCGAGGCAGCCCATAACGCATATGAAGTCTTCCTACCGCATGTTGGCTCATCGCGTCATTTACAGGCAGTGACCATACTGCGAAACAAAATCAGGGGCCCGGCCAATGCCATACTTTCCTCTTTCAATACGGTCCTAAATTCTTACGCCATTAAAACCCGACTGGATTTTACGTATTCGGATAAACGTCCCATCTATTTAATTGAGCAGGAACTGTCCACTCTGAGGCAGGGGTCCAAATCAGCTACCGAGTTTTACGACGAAGTAGAAAAAAAGTTAGCGCCTCTCGCGAATAAGACAAAGAAGATAAGCTCTGAGTCAGAAGCAGCCGAAATAATAAATGAGAAACATAGGGCTGATGGTTTGAGGTATTCGTATCAGGGTTGCGGAAAACTCTATGTGACATAATCTTTTCATTTCAACCCGCGGATCTGCCAATTGCATTGGCATTTACTCAACAGGTTGATGCGAATAATGAAAGATACGTGTTCGCAACCAATTTTGCAAATAGGTCATTGGAACTTACAGAGAAACGCAGTCCTCCTATAGATAGTGACCAACAGGTTAGGCAGGAAAACCCGAATTATACTAGTAATAGTCAAAGGCAGAACAGAAGCAATGGATATTAGGCGGGCAATCACAGAGGTCAGCGGAATTACGTAAAGAATGCTGGTCAACAGTCTCGCTATCAGGATCCATCCACTTCTCATTTTAGACAAGCAACGAATTCTAGGAGGCAGGATGACTATGTAAGGAACCAATTCTACAATTAGAACCAGAAGAGAACCGCATAATCTGGGCAGCACAACAATCATAAAGTTCAACGAATTAATCACATAAGAGCGGAGCCTGACGAGACTGATCGGAGGAGATGATTGAGGAGTTGGAGCACGATGAGGTGAATTTTTTAGGGGTACGTCACTCCTACCCTGGATCTCCAGGACGCTAGGAGACAAACAGCTTAAACTCGAAGTATAGGAGAATAATTCCTTGTAACCCGAGAAGGAACATTTAAATTATACTACCAAGCAAGAATGGGGAAAAGATGCCGCCTACAATTAGATTTTGCAAGAATGTGACACCAAAAGTCGTTCTACGACTGGATAATTTTGGGCGGCGGATTAATCTGAGACGGTTTTGGTAAGATGGAAGGTTTACATTAGGATCATAGTGTAAGTAACGCAGTGCAAAAAGCAAGAATTGCTTTTGAACGGACTCAATACTATCACTATACTTTTTAAACTGTGGATCCCATACACACAATGCGTAATCAACAATTGGTCTAAGTAAAGAAGTGAATAATAATTTAGTGGTATAAGGATCATTAGACTAATTAGACCAACTTTGAATGTATCCTATTACACCTCTAGCTTTGCTGATAATATTAGAGATATGCGACCCAAAATGCAGCTTTGAATCCATCAACACACCCAGATCACTGAATTGTGTGACACGTTCTAGAGTGTGCTCATTAATGTGTTTTTTGCAATTAAATTTTTACGGTAAAAGGACATAATTTTACATTTGTCACAATTTAGCGTAAGATTGTTTTTGGCGCACCACTGAGATAAGGAATCAAGATCTTCTTGAAGAATCATTTGTTGGACCGGAGAAAGAATAGTTAAGTATAACTTAACATCATCAGCTTACATTAAGACGTTAGACTGTTTTATGGCAGATGGCAAATCGTTTATAAAACCATTGAATAATAATGGGCCACGGTGGCTCCCCTGAGGGACACCAGAAGTTACACAAAGAGTGTTAGATATAGCTTAAATATAATTTTATAATTTTATAACTTTATAGCAGTTAAAATAAAATGAAGAATATCAAAGGATCAAAACAAACTGATACTGTTACCAAATTTCTTTACCAAAAGTCTTGCTATGAATTTATAAGAAAAATAGTCATACATATTGTCACATGATGATGAAGATAAGGCACGAAGTGTAAGTCGATCGACAGAAAAATGAAACACAACAACGAACGACGTGTTCTTTTTTTTCTTGTAGATTAGATTAGGTTAGGTAGCTGCATCACGTATCGAGTGATGCCACTTAGACCGCAAGATGAGTCCGTTGTGAGCCACAGGGGAGGAGCCTAGCTACCTCCAAACCGAATTGAACCATTCGAAGCTTTTGATGAAGCGAACGAGGTTATTTATGCCTTGTTGATATAGGTTATCTATACTTGTTAGGAAATGGTAACCCAAGAATCGTATCCTCCTTCTGGCCAGAGCTGGACATGAGCAGAAGAGGTGCTGGATTGTCTCCAGTTCCTCTTCACTTCTGCAGCTGCGACAGAAATCATGCGTTAAGACACCCAGTCTAGTTGCATGATTACCTATTAAACAGTGTCCTGTTAGGGTGCCTATTAGGATTCCTAATTGAGCTCTATTTAGCTTAATGCAAGACAAGGATAGACGCTGATTTAGCTTTGGCCATGTTTGCCTGGCTATTTCGCAGGTAGAAGCACTACTCCATCTATGATTTGTGGAATTTATTAGTGTTTCCCTGGCGATAAGTTTACACGTCGCAATTGGGACACCAATGCACTCCATGCCCCTACTGACATGTGGCAGGGCACCAACCCTCTCTTGCGAGTTCATCAGCCCTGCAATTTCCTGGAATATCCCTGTGACCGGGAACCCAGCACAGTTTTATGCAGAGTTGTGATGCCATCTCATTAAGAGATCGGCAGCAATCTGAGACACTCCTAGATGTTGTATGGGGTGCATCCAGGGCTTTTAGGGCAGCCTGGCTGTCTGATATATTACATATATCCTTGCCAGATATATTGTTTATCTGCAACCATTTTACGGTTTCATGAATGGCAGTTATTTCCGCCTGAAAAACACTGCAGTGGTCCATTAGTTTAATAGATTTGCAGATTGAGGGCATTTCTCAGTAAATTCCATACCCTACACCAGTATCCATTTTAGATCCATCCGTGTATATCTTGATCTGGGCACTTTGTGATGGATCACCGTCTAGCCATTTCTGCCGCGATGGAAACCTTACAGAGAATTTCCTTTCGAAGCAGAAAGATGACGGAAGGCGATCAAGTCTAATGGCTGAGCATGCCGCTAGGTGTTTGCAGAAAAGATCGATCGGTGGCAGATGTTGGATGATGTCCAACGCCATAGTTGGCATAGTTCTAATGACACCACTTATTGCCACCTCCGCCGATCTTTGAACCTTACTGATCATTTCACAGTATGTTTTCTTCTGCATCGCAGTCCACCAGATAACACTTCCGTAAAGGAGAATGGGTCTGACAACTGATGTAAAGAGCCAATAAACAGTTTTAGGTTTGATTCCCCATGTTTTGCCTATTGCTCTTTTACAGGCATAAAGTGCCACGCTAGCCTTCCTAGCTCTTTCTAGAGTATTCGGCTTCCATGTCAGTTTCCTGTCAATGAATAAGCCTAAGTACTTTGTCTCTTCTGATATCATCACACATTTCCCCGAAAGCATTATCGGATCTAAATAGGGGATTTTATGTTTCATAGTGAAGAGGATGACCTGTGTCTTGTCCGGATTGACTCCTGACACAATCTTCAGCCCACTTGGAAAGAAAATTTAGAGCACCCTGCTGAAGGTCTCTCAGAGTAAATAAGTATTTTCCAGAAACGGCAATAACGACGTCATCCGCATATGCGATCACTTTGCAGCCCATAGATTCTAGACCTAATAGTAATTTATTAACTACTGTATTCCATAGAAACGTTGAGAGGACTCCACCTTGCGTTGTGCCTCAACGACTCTGCTTTTTAGCCCTCGCGTTGACATTTTTGAAGGCCCCTTCTATATCGAGGAATGCTGCTAAGGTGAACTCCTGCCGATGCAGGGGTCCCTCCGCAGTGGAAATGAGGGAATGTTGTGCTGTTTCAACCGATTTCCCCTTGTTAAAGGCATGTTGAGATTGAGAGATCAACCTCCTGTCTATCGTCAGTCTTAAGTAGATTTCAATCAGCCTTTTTAGTGTATTCAGTAGAAAGGAAGATAGAGAGATCGGTCTTAAGTATTTTGGATGGGTGTGCGAGCTTTTACCTGCTTTTGGAATGAAAACTATCTTAACCCGTTTCCATCCCTGAGGTATGTAGCCAAGCTTGAGACAACCTTTGAAAATTGCCATTAACTTGCCAGTCAGGTGTCCAATGGTTTTCTGTAGTTCCAATGGGTGAATTCCAACTGGCCCGGAGATTTAAAGGGTTTAAACCCATTAATTGCCATTAGTAGTCGGTCCTCAGATATCGCATCTATTCTGATTTCACGACCATTTACTAGACTGTCCGCGTCTTGCTCAGTGTTGTCCGAGCATCCCGGAAAGTGTGTGTCTAGCAAGAGTTCTAATGACTCTTTGTTTGTTGTGGTGAACGAACCGTCCGCTTTCTGCAGTAGCTCCCAGTTTTGGGAGCTTCCTGCCAGAATTTTGCGGAGTCTAGAGGCCTCGGATGCACCTTCCACTTCTTCGCAGAAAGATCTCCAAGATTGCCTCTGCGCAGCTCGTTTAATTTTTTTGTAGACCTTTAGAGATTCTTTATAACCTCTCCAGTCCTCCTCAAGGCGGGTGTGTTTTGCCTTGTTAAAGGCATGTCTGCTACTATCCCGAAGCTTACTTAGCTCACCTGTCCACCACCGAGGTTTGGCTATACCTCTCGGTTTTCTTATCGGACAGGCTTGCGCCAAGGCTGCGTTTAGGTTAGCTGTTACAGACTCTACCAATGTTTCTAGCTTGCTCACACTATCTGGAGTGCTGCATGCATGGGTTTCAGGGGTATTCCCTACTAGGCCTGTATATTTATCCCAATCCGTTTTCCTGATATTCCGGATGGGCTTGGGATTTGGTAGGATTTTGCTAATTTGAAAAGAGATATACCTATGATCTGAGAAGGAATGTTCTTCCAAAACCTTCCATTTACTTATTTTCTCATAGACGGAGCTAGAGGCAAAAGTAGCATCAATTACCTCTTGCCTACTACTAACAATGAAAGTTGGCTTATTACCCTTATTACAGATCTGGAGATTAGAGCCAATAATGAAATCAAAAAGACACTCACCTCTAACATTGATGTCCGTGCTGCCCCACACCGAATGGTGCGCGTTGACGTCTGCACCGACAATTAACTTGGCCCCCAGACTATGCGACTGCGCTACCAGATCCTTGAAAATTTGTGTTGGTAGTGCGTCATGGTCATATGCCATATAGCTTGTTAGCCACATCCGTTCACCACCTGCTTCGAGACTGATAGTGACTTGGTCTGCATCGCTGAAATTAGAGAGCATAAAAGCAGCCAACTCCCTTTTTACAGGTACACATGCTCTGGGCTTACCTTGATTGAGCACGTGACAGATTTTGTAATTTTTGTTCCTGAGCCCGCAAACAAGACCATGTACTACCCATGGTTCCAGTATCAGGACAATATGGTATCCGCTGCTTGCCAGACGGAGTAAGAGTTTGACGGACGCAACCTTTGAGTGATGGAGGTTAATTTGGAGTATCCGGAGTGTCATTTCCAGACTCCACCTCCACCAACGTTGATTCAGCATTTTCGTCTGATGCCAGTAGCTCCTCTTCATCTGTCAGAGTGGTTTTCGACACTCCTTCCAGAAGAGAGAAGATACTGTCACCATCCGATGCCCTTCTTGGCGTTCCCGCTTCTGTTGCGGAACCATGTGGTTCTTTCGCACTTAAGGAAGTGCCCGGATCTTTGTTGATTTTCATCTTTACTGATGAGAAATCGTAACTGATGACCGCTTCCGATCTCGATAGAGGTTCCAGCGAGTCCGTACCGACCACGAAGGTCACAGTACGGAACTCACCTTTTGGCAGCTCCATCTTGGGGATCTTCCAGGTCTTAGTTGGTAGATCAGGGTTACACACCCTGATCATTTCAAGTACCATCTTCGGGTCTGATGGCTCGGCTGCGATCCATGCCCTTGCTCTTGGCAAACAAGAGATACCCTCCCTTGATATAACCTCGAGCCTTGACCCTGGCAAAACCTCACCAATCCTGGAGATGGCTATCTTGTAGAGATCAGTAGATCTCTGATCAGCACTGGCGATTAGTTTGACATGGTTTTGGTGCCACCCCCCATCGCGGCAGTAGAGAGCTCGGCCAGTATGCTCTTTCAATATTTGAAAGAACACGCTTGTTTGCTTGGCCTCAACTTTCCTCCAGCTCTCTGGCGTGATCGTACCTTCAGCGTTGCTTCTGTCAACGACCGCCCATATTTGTTGGCCGCTGACCGCCTCGCTGAAGGTTTTAACAGCCCCCCGAATTCTCGGTCTCTTGGCTGAGTTGCTGCTGGAAGGAAGATCGTCCGATCTCTGTCTTTTGGGTGGCGGATTCGGTTTAGGAACTTGTGTAAGTCCCCCCGTTATCCGCGTGGCCCATAGGATAGAGGCCTTCTGCTTTCTGCTAAGCTAGCTTGCCGCATGACCCAACTGAACATGTCTTAATGACACACCCGGTTTGAGACACACTGCAACTGTTTCCAGCCATCACCACGTGGAGGTGATAGACCAGACTTCCTGCAGCACACTCAATTACGGCACAGACCTAGGTATGCGTTTATCCCCTTGAGTATACTGAAAGCAGTCTTATAGGTACCAACAAGTAAATGAGAATTATTCCTTGTAACGCGAGAAAGAACATTTAAATTATACTACCAAGCAAGAATGGGGAAATGATGCTGCCTACAATTAGATTTTGCAACAATGTGACACCAAAAGTCGTTCTACGACTGGATAATTTTGGGCGGCGGATTAATCTGAGACGGTTTTGGTAAGATAGAAGGTTTATATTAGGATCATAGTGTAAGTAACGCAGTGCAAAAAGCAAGAATTGCTTTTGAACGGACTCAATACTATCACTATACTTTTTAAACTGTGGATCCCATACACACAATGCGTAATCAAGAATTGATCTAAGTAAAGAAGTGAATAATAATTTAGTGGTATAAGGATCATTAGACTAATTAGACCAACGTTGAATGTATCCTATTACACCTCTAGCTTTGCTGATAATATTAGAGATATGCGACCCAAAATGCAGCTTTGAATCCATCAACACACCCAGATCACTGAATTGTGTGACACGTTCTAGAGTGTGCTCATTAATGTGTTTTTTGCAATTAAATTTTTACTGTAAAAGGACATAATTTTACATTTGTCACAATTTAGCGTAAGATTGTTTTTGGCGCACCACTGAGATAAGGAATCAAGATCTTCTTGAAGAATCATTTGTTGGACCGGAGAAAGAATAGTTAAGTATAACTTAACATCATCAGCTTACATTAAGACGTTAGACTGTTTTATGGCAGATGGCAAATCGTTTATAAAACCATTGAATAATAATGGGCCACGGTGGCTCCCCTGAGGGACACCAGAAGTTACACAAAGAGTGTTAGATATAGCTTAAATATAATTTTATAATTTTATAGCAGTTAAAAACAAATGAAGAATATCAACGGATCAAAACAAACTGATACTGTTACCAAATTTCTTTACCAAAAGTCTTGCTATGAATTTATAAGAAAAATAGTCATACATATTGTCACATGATGATGAAGATAAGGCACGAAGTGCAAGTCGATCGACAGAAAAATGAAACACAACAACGAACAGGATAAGTTATGACTCTCTCTCTGTTAAGATTCAATCGATTCTGAAGTGTGCTACCGAACGGACGTGTTCTTTTCTTGCTTATAACTTGAAGTGCATTTTCTTTTTAATAAATTTTAGTAAAATCTTTTATGTATATATAAATATGTGTGTGTGTGTCTCATAAGCCGCTCTCACCACCGTGCCATCACCCTGACATTTGAACAGCCTAGGACCATTCAGAAGTGGGATAGAGTGCAACAACAGACACAAGCGTGACTTAAAATTCTAACGGGAAAAAGAAAAACAAAGAATGAAAACGAGAGGCGTTACGTAAGTGTAAACATATTCAACACATATAAGAACAAAAAGAAACTACAGAAAAAATGTAGAAAACTGGGATTATCCACATCGGGAAATCGAAACCAACTAACACAAAGGCTTCAACAACACAACAGTGATGACAGAAACGAATGATTGGAATGCTTGAAAACCAAAATTTGCGAATTAGAAGAAACGATATGCGAACTTATGGAACATTCTTTTCAATCCACGCGTATGTCATCGAGTATACTGGCAGCAAAACAGTTATCTTTCTTTAGCGACACTGCGCTAGCAGTGTCAATTTGTGTACGAAACAACGACGAAAATATACAGACGACTACGTTGCAGCAGTCGGTTACGACTCATTCTTCACGATCACAAATGAGTCAATGTCCAATTATGTGCAGGCCTAACGTTAAAATACAGGTCCGTTTCAACACGAAAACAAAATGGCAGAGGCTGCTGTGTTTCAGCAGTTTAGATTGCATTACTCGTCGCAACAACAACAACGGATAAATATGTACGAGCCACAGCTACAAGGGCAAGCGTATTTTACAAACGGAGTGACGCCAATAGAATGAGAAAGTACATTATACAAACATAATGCAACAAAATCCAAGCAGTTTTACATCAAATGTGAATGGGAAAGATTGTAATAGGAAAGGTAGTCTGAAAATCACGACTCAAGCGCGCACTATTGCCGCAAATAAATAAATAATTAAAAAATAACACAAAATTATTTTTTAATTTAAGTGGCGCCCAACGTGGGGCAAAAGAATACTTTAATAACTAAAATGCGATTGCCAAGAGACCCTCCAGTTTATAAACAACAAAAAATAAATAAAAATTAAAAAAAAAAACAAATGTAACTTAATAATATAGGATGTGATTCCCAGGGACCCTCCTGTTTATAAATAACAAAATAATCTATTATAACTAAATAATATAAGCTGCGATTCCTAAGGGACCATCCAGTTTAAAATAACTAAAGGCAAGAACCATTAAATACACCAATCAACAAACATAAAATAATAAAAAAAAAGTAAAAAAACGAATTGTAAAACTCAACAATAAAACAACAGCAACATTAACATAAACAAAATTTAACAACAAAAATAAAGACAGAAATAACAAAAGTAGAAAACTATATCCAAATCAACAACAATGAAGTGGCACAAAAATAATAACAAAAACAAAAAGGGTAATATGAACAAACAACAGTAGAAAACTATATCGAAATCAACAACAGTGAAGTGGCGCAAAAATAGTAACAAAAACAAAAAAGGTAACATTAACAAAAATTTAGCAACAAAAAAAAAGACAGAAAAAACAACAGTAGTAAACTATATAGAAATTAACAAAAAAAAAAGTAACATTAACATAAAAAATGTAACAATAAGAATAAAGACAAAAAACAGCAATACACAAAAGTGAAGTGGCGCAAAAACAATAACAAAAACAAAAACAGGCAAGTGTGAGTCGGACTCGCACACGGAGGGTTCCGTACCATCGTACAAGATTTTTTGCTCAAAATATTAAATTATGTGCATTTTAACAGCTTAAAAGTATACTTCAATTAACAGCCTAAAAGTATACTACAAAAAAATTAAATAAAAATGTTAAACAGAAGATTAAATTAAAGAACAATGCTTCTAAAAATGTGTATTTTTAGTATTTGTCGTTCTACACACAAGTGAATTACACACTCTATGAAAATTTCAACTCTCTACCTATTACGGTTCATGGGATAGAGCAGGAGTCGGACGGACGCACGGCGTAAGCTTAGTAATAGGGTCCCGTTAACTCCCTATGGGTACGGAACCCTTAAAAGGTAACACTAAACATAAAAAAATGTAACAATAAGAATAAAAACAATAAACAACAATACACAATATCAACAACAGTGAAGTGGCGCAAAAATAACAACAAAACAAAAAAAAAGTAACAGTAACATACAAAATTTTAACAACAACATTAAAGACAGAGAAGATGGACCCGAGTCAAGTTAGAAGCCTCATGGAGGGTAGTGTAAATCAAGCATTATCCCAACAGAGAAATTAATTCCAATCACAAATCACCGAATTGCAGTGACAGATTGAAATTTAAGCGAATTTTAATACCTGAAGATGTCATGTGTTGGCTTACCCCAATTTCCGGAAGCCATTCGACATTATAACGGATGCATCCTCGCACGCGTTAGAGTGGTACTATGCCAGGAAGGGTGGTTCATAGGGACAATTTAAGATGGGATAATTGCGGTAACGAGCAACAAGCAAGTTGACATCGAGCTTTTCCATGAAGCTCTTTATTAGGAATAGAATATTGGTACACAGTTTGGAGGATATTGTTTTTTCCTTAACATACATTTCACTCTTAAGTCTCTCTTTAAGAAGGAGCGTAGTTTTTATAATGATAGGCAAATTATGTATTGATACATTAAGTATTTATGATCCGCTACTGTCCATCTATTTCCTTGTTTTTGATAATTAGTTTAAGTATTTATGATCTGCTATGAAATTCATACTGTTAGTCGATTTGTCTTCCTATGTAATATTTATGATCCGCTAGGCTAATCGATTTATCCCCTTATGTAATATTTATAATCCGCTATGATATCGATTTCCTTCTTATGTAATATTTATGATCCGTTATGAATTACTGTCACATTAGGTTACGAAATGGTATAAAAGGGGAGAAGTTGTAATAGGAAAGGTAGTCTGAAAATCACGACTCAAGCGCGCTCTATTGCCGCAAATAAATAAATAATTAAAAAATAGCACAAAATGATGTTTTATTTTAATTTATATTCAATTTTTTTGTGGCGCTATGTTGGTACTCATGTCGCTCTTTTGTGCTGACAAGGTCGTCCATTTTGAATGTGTAGTTAATTTTTGACAGTTATTTTGCTTGCACAAAAAATGGAATTTACCATGAATACTTACCTCACTAAGCTACTTGTAAAGGAGAAATAATAATATAATAATTTTTAGTTAACTTGAAGTAATTTACATTTTGATTAAATTGTATTTTTAATATCGCTGAACCTAATTGTTAATAAACTTGTTTTTTTGTATATTTAAATTTTTTTATTTTAATTATAATTTTTAACATTAAAAAATTCATTTCAGTGCCGTGTGAATAAAAATTTAGTTCGAGCTAGAACTAGCAAATTATAAGTTGAAATTGGTTTTGAGGTAAATAATAATAACAGTCTATCACAAACTAGTAAGTACTTAAAAATGCTGTCGATTGTTTTTTTTTTTAATATGGCTGCATCTATGAACATTCGCCAACGAAAAAAATAACAAAATAACAAAACGAATTGTAAAACTCAACAATAAAACAACAGCAACATTAAAATAAACAATATTTAACAACAAAAATAAAGACAGAAAGAACAACAGTAAAAAACTATATCCAAATCAACAACAGTGAAGTGGCACAAAAATAATAACAAAAACAAAAAGGGTAACATGAACAAACAACAGTAGAAAACTATATCGAAATCAACAACAGTGAAGTGGCGCAAAAATAGTAACAAAAACAAAAAAGGTAACATTAACAAAAATTTAGCAACAAAAATAAGGATAGAAAAGACAACAGTAGAAAACTATATAGAAATTAACAAAAAAAAAAGGTAACATTAACATAAAAAATTTAACAATAAGAATAAAGACAAAAAACAGCAATACACAAAAGTGAAGTGGCGCAAAAACAATAACAAAAACAAAAACAGGCAAGTGTGAGTCGGACTCGCACACGGAGGGTTCCGTACCATCGTACAAGATTTTTTGCTCAAAATATTAAATTATGTGCATATTTAACAGCCTAAAAGTATACTTCAATTAACAGCCTAAAAGTATACTACAAAAAAATTAAATAAAAATGTTAAACAGAAGATTAAATTAAAGAACAATGCTTCTAAAAATGTGTATTTTTAGTATTTGTCGTTCTACACACAAGTGAATTACACACTCTATGAAAATTTCAACTCTCTACCTATTACGGTTCATGGGATAGAGCAGGAGTCGGACGGACGCACGGCGTAAGCTTAGTAATAGGGTCCCGTTAACTCCCTATGGGTACGGAACCCTAAAAAGGTAACATTAAACCTAAAAAAATGTAACAACAAGAATAAAAACAACAAACAACAATACATAATATCAACAACGGTGAAGTAGCGAAAAAATAATAAAAACAAAAAATAACATTAACAAAAATTTAACAACAAAAATAAATGCAGAAAAGCAACAGTAGAAAACAATATCGAAACAACAACAAAAGTGTCGAAAAACAGCAACATAAACGTCAGCAGCAGTAACAACATCATCAACAAGCTTTAACAAAACATCAACATCAAAAGCAACAACGGTAAGAAATGGCAACAACTTCCAACAACAGTAACAACAACAAGCATTAAAACATCAACATCAAATGCAATATCAACAACGATAGCAAATAGCAACAACTTCCAACAACAGTAACAACGTCATCAACAAGCTTCAACAAAACATCAACATCAAGAGCAATATCGGCAACGGTAACAAATAGCAACAACTTCCAACAACAGTAACAACATCATCATCAAGCTTCAACAAAACATTAACACCAAAAGCAACATCAACAACAGTAACAAATAACAACGACTTCCAACAACAGTAACAACATCAACAACAGGCTTCAACAAAACATCAATATCGAAAGCAATATCAACAACGGCAACTTCAATAGCAACCGCAACAGCAACAGACAACAAAAATACGTTGAAAAAGTAATTGTTCATTTTCTGTTAATTATACAAGGTGTATTTAAATCAAGCTTTATCCCAACAGAGAAATTAATTCCAATCACAAATCACCGAATTGCAGTCACAGATTGAAAGACTGACAGTAATCCCTGAAGCTGTAAAAAAAATTGAAAGAATCATTATACATCCCGCAAGGAAGTGTGACGAGCCTTTAGATGTAGTAAAATCTATCCCAGAGTTTATAGGCGAACCAAGTACTTATGTGGCATGGCGCGAGGCAGCGCATAACGCATATGAAGTCTTCGTACCGCATGTTGGCTCATCGCGTCATTTACAGGCAGTGACATCGAGCTTTTCCATGAAGCTCTTTATTAGGAGTAGAATATTGGTAAACATTTTGGAGGGCATTGTTTTTTCCTTAAAATACATTGAACTCTTAAGTCTCTCTTTAAGAAGGAGGTTAGTTTTTATAATGATAGGACATAGGCAAATTATGTATTGATACATTAAGTATTTATGATCCGCTACTGTCCATCTATTTCCTTGTTTTTGGTAATTAGTTTAAGTATTTATGATCCGCTATGATATTCATACTGTTAGTCAATTTGTCTTCCTATGTAATATTTATGATCCGCTAGGCTAATCGATTTATCCCCTTATGTAATATTTATAATCCTCTATGATATCGATTTCCTTTTTATGTAATATTTATGATCCGTTATGAATTACTGTCAAATTAGGTTTTGAAATGGTATAAAAGGGGAAAGATTGTAATAGGAAAGGTAGTCTGAAAATCACGACTCAAGCTCGCACTATTGCCGCAAATAAATAAATAATTTAAAAATAACAGAAAATGTTGTTTTAATTTAATTTATAATTCTCATTCGTCATTTGACTGCGATTGTGATAAGACGTTTTTTCTATGAGCTTACAAATTTAAATATCTATATCAAATAAATACCGTTTTTATTTTGTTGCTCTGTTTGACAAGTTCCGTTCAGCGAGCGGGACTTTCTTGCGTCTTCTTCCTAGTGTTCATCCGTTGATCAATAAACACTTATATTTAATTTGTGTTTAAGCAACGGTGCTTCTTTACAATTTTTGTTAGTATTTCAGCATTATTGACTGTTGTATACACAACAAAAATCACAAATATTTATCTGGCTAGCTGCTTCTGCGGCTTGGCCTAGTTTTCTGGTTTTAAGTTTGCAAACCCTATTTGCAACTATGCCTGAAAACTCCACCACCCATTCCGAACCAGTCATGCCCACTGAGAACGGTTCACCATATGCTGAATTGCTACTTCCAGCTTTGCAATTTTCTTGGTTTTCTCACTCAGCAGCCAGTGTTGCTGTTTCCAGACGTAAAAAACAATTGAATCCCAAGCGCAAACAAACTTTTTCCCCGCTGCCAACTGCAAAACACTCCAAGGCCCTCAATGATCATAATGATGGCCCATCGACGTCCACTAAAGTGCGCAGAAGTCTCCGTCGCAGAACACCCTCTGTTCGTACTCCATCGCCAAACAGGTCCAATCGTTTTATTGAGCTTTCCTCACATTCTGATGAGGAGACGGATACCGCGGATGAGGGAATGCAATAATCAAAAAACCCAACTAACCCAACAATTGGTAGCCCTCCTATTCCAATGGACTGCGCCCCTCCGGTGGTTACTTCAGATGTGGATAGTTCGGCTACTGAAAAAGGCCCAAGACCTCCACCCATATTCATGGATGGAGTTACTGACATTAGTGGTCTAATGACCAGTCTTGACGCGGTCACTGACCCTTCTTCATACGTCACTAAATCTTCCGGCAAAGGATCGTTCCGTATTCTTCCACTGCGGCAGCATATCGTTCAATCCGAAAATTTCTTGAAGCCAACTCCTTACCTTATCACTCATATCAGCTCAAGGAGCTACGTGCACATAGAGCGGTAATCAGAGGACTTCACCATACCACCCCGACTAATCTCATTGAGTCAGAACTTTCTACTCTTGGTCACAAAGTACGTAATGTCCAGAATCCAAAGAGCAGAAACAATTCTGGTTCTTTAAACCTTTTCTTCATTGAATTGGAACCGTCCCACAACAACAAATCCATTTTTGATGTTAAACGTTTATGTCGGCAAGTCATCTCGGTTGAGCCCCCTCGCCGTTTCAACGACATTCCGCAATGCCACCGCTGCCAGGAATTCGGTCACACAAAGCACTATTGCCGTAAAAATTATCGATGTGTCAAATGTGGTGGCAGTCACTTCTTCTTCATAACAAAAATCTCCTGATCTCCCTGCCAAATGTGCTCACTGTGATGAGTCTCATACGGAAAACTACAAAGGTTGCTTTGTTTACAAAGATCTAGTTGCGCGGAGGTCAATAAATCCTCCAAAGTCACGTCCGGCTATTCCAACACCTACTCAACCAAACATTAATACCTCATCAAACCTTTCCTACGCTGATGACGCTAGAAATGGCCCTTCTGTCCAAAAACCAAAAACCCCGTCAAAGAGTTCAACCAGGTGAGTTCAACCATCAATCCCAACAACCAAATTTGACCACTACTTTCAAGAAACGTTTCGAGTCTCTCCCAGCTAAAATCGAGCGTATGATGGAGTCCCAATCCAAAATGATTGAGCTCCCGACTGCAATTGTTTCCAAACAATGGAGCAAATAGGTCTTCGCATTGGCATCTGGAATGCCAATGGCTTAGGCAATCACACAAACGAAAATCGCCTTTTTACTGTGAATCACAAAATTGACATCATGCTCATAAGGAGACCCATTTTACATCTCGTTCCTTCTTTAAACTGTCGTGATTTGATGTTCACCCCGCCAACAATCCAGACGACAATCAGGCATGTAGAGGAGCCGCAGTTTTAATCCGGTCTGGATTAAAACACTTCCCTTTACCACCGATCTGCGACACTTGGTTACAATGTGCAGCCGTTAAAATCTCCACCGATCTTGGTGAACTGGTTATTCCCGCTCTATACTGCCCCCCACGCCACACTATTCTTGAGAGTCAGTTTAATAACCTCTTCGATAAACTTGGTCCCAAATTCCTGATCGGTGGAGATTGGAATGCCAAACATCGCTTTTGGGGTTCTAGACTGTCTACGCCTCGAGGTCGTCAACTTTTTAATGCCTTAGTCCATTCGCGGAGAGAAGTTTTATCTACGAGACCCCTCACGCACTACCCCGGTGACAACAATCGCCTACCTGACGTTTTAAATTTTGCTGTTTTTGCTGATATTCCACCAAATCGGTTGTCTATCTCCGATTCTACTGATCTTTCCTCAGACCACCTCCCATTGATTGTTGAGTTTAAGGTAGCCGCCGATCGTTTCTCAATTAGCAAAAGATTACTTCCCCCACTTGCTGACTTGTTGCGCTTAACAACTGGACTAGAAGAACGATTAAATCTAAACTTGGAAATATCATCCTCAAATGATTTAGACGATGCTGTGGAATTGTGTGCTCCCAACATTTACTCTGCTGCTGCCCTTGCATCCTCCAATCGGTCCCCTCCTGTACCCTCCGCTTCAGCCCTGCCTCCTTTAAAAGCAGCGATCCGGGATCTGGTACTTATGTGGCATGACGCGAGGCAGCGCATAACGCATTTGAAGTCTTCCTACCGCATGTTGGCTCATCGCGTCATTTACAGGCAGTGACCATACTGCGAAACAAAATCAGGGGCCCGGCCAATGCCATACTTTCCTCTTTCAATAACGTCCTGAATTTTTACGCCATTAAAACCCGACTGGATTTTATGTATTCGGATAAACGTCCCATCTATTTGATTGAGCAGGAACTGTCCACTCTGAGGCAGGGGTCCAAATCAGCTACCGAGTTTTACGACGAAGAAAAAAAAAAATTAGTGCCTCTCGCGAATAAGACAAAGATAAGCTCTGAGACAGAAGCAGCCGAAATAATAAATGAGAAACATAGGGCTGATGGTTTGAGGGTATTCGTATCAGGATTGCGGAAACCTCTATGTGACATAATCTTTTCATATCAACCCGCGGATCTGCCAATTGCATTGGCATTTGCCCAAGAGGTTGACGCGAATAATGAAAGATACGCGTTCGCAACCAATTTTGCAAATAGGTCATTGGAACTTACAGAGAAACGCAGTCCTCCTATAGATAGTGACCAACAGGTTAGGCAGGAAAACCCGAATTATACTAGTAATAGTCAAAGGCAGAACAGAAGCAATGGATATTAGGCGGGCAATCAAAGTGGTCAGCGGAATTACGTAAAGAATGCTGGTCAACAGTCTCGCTATCAGGATCCATCCACTTCTCATTTTAGACAAGCAACGAATTCTAGGAGGCAGGATGACTATGTAAGGAACCAATTCTACAATTAGAACCAGAAGAGAACCGCATAATCTGGGCAGCACAACAATCATAAGGTTCAACGAATTAATCACATAAGAGCGGAGCCTGACGAGACTGATCGGAGGAGATGATTGAGGAGCTGGAACACGATGAGGTGAATTTTTTAGGGATACGTCACTCCTACCCTGGATCTCCAGGACGCTAGGAGACAAACAGCTTAAACTTCTTATCGATACCGGAGCTTCAAAATATTATATAAGGCCCTTGGAGGGTCTCAAAGGGATTAAACGTGACAATGAGGAGATCTCAGTGAAATCCATTCATTGATTCACTAACCTCACGCATAAATGTACAATTAACTTATTCGGAATCAACTCAGACTTTTTTATTTTACCCAGTCTCAAATCCTTCGATGGGATTGTAAGGCTTGACCTTTTAAAGAAAGCCAACGCGGCTATCAAACTTAAGGAAAACCGTATAGAGCATGATATCGGTGGGGAACAAAAACAAAACAGCAAAGATGTTAGTCACCTGCATGTTGAAAGTGAATTTGTCCCGGGTTGTGTCAGGGGTAAATTTAAGGGGATTATTATTAACATGTCCACAGCCATTGCCAACCCAAATGAGGCGCACCCATATAATACGAATGTTGTCGCGACAATTCGAACAAGAGATGAGGACCCAACTTATGCGAACTTTTACCAATATCCGCTAGGAGTAGCTACTTTGTTTGAAGCAAATATGAAAGTATCTAAGGAAAAATCAAAGTATTTCAGAAACGAGCTCGAGTATCTGGGGTTCACAACAGCGAAGAACGGTATTAGGACCTGCCCGAAAAAAATTGAAGCGATTCAGGGTTTCCCTCAACCCACAACATTAAGACTCAGAAGTGAGTTCGGCAGGGTATCTTCCACACAGAGAGAAAAGATCCAAATATACCAAGACCAGAACCAATTAAGTGCTTTTGAAAAATTAAAGCGAATTTTAATACCTGAAGATGTCATGTGTTGGCTTACCCTAATTTCCGGAAGCCATTCGACCTCATAACGGATGCATCCTCGCACGCGTTGGAGCGGTACTATGCCAGGAAGGGTGGTTCATAGGGACAATTTAAGATGGGATAATTGCGGTAACGAGCAACAAGCAAGTTGACATCGAGCTTGTCGATGAAGCTCTTTATTAGGAATAGAATATTGGTACACAGTTTGGAGGGTATTGTTTTTTCCTTAACATACATTTCACTCTTAAGTCTCTCTTTAAGAAGGAGCGTAGTTTTTATAATGATAGGCAAATTATGTATTGATACATTAAGTATTTATGATCCGCTACTGTCCATCTATTTCCTTGTTTTTGATAATTAGTTTAAGTATTTATGATCCGCTATGAAATTCATACTGTTAGTCGATTTGTCTTCCTATGTAATATTTATGATCCGCTAGGCTAATCGATTTATCCCCTTATGTAATATTTATAATCCGCTATGATATCGATTTCCTTCTTATGTAATATTTATGATCCGTTATGAATTACTGTCACATTAGGTTACGAAATGGTATAAAAGGGGGGAAGTTGTAATAGGAAAGGTAGTTTGAAAATCACGACTCAAGCGCGCTCTATTGCCGCAAATAAATAAATAGTTAAAAAATAGCACAAAATGATGTTTAATTTATATTCAATTTTTTTGTGGCGCTATGTTGGTACTCATGTCGCTCTTTTGTGCTGACAAGGTCGTCCATTTTGAATGTTTAGTTAATTTTTGACAGCTGTTTTGCTTGCACATAAAAGTGGAATTTACCATGAATACTTCACTAAGCTAACTGTAAAGGAGAAATAATAATATAATAATTTTTAGTTAACTTGAAGTAATTTACATTTTGATTAAATTGTTTTTTTAATATCACTGAACCTAATTGTTAATAAACTTGGTTTTTCATAAATTTAAATGTTTTTATTTTAATTATAATTTTTTACATTAAAAAATTCATTTCAGTGCCGTGTGAATAAAAATTTAGTTCGAGCTAGAACTAGCAAATTATAAGTTGAAATTGGTTTTGAGGTAAATAATAATAACAGTCTATCACAAACTAGTTTTTCCAGCATTTGCTTGAAGTAAGGATAAAAACTACAAAGTACTTAAAAAATGCATTGTCGATTGTTTTTTTTTTAATATGGTTGCATTTATGAACATTCGCCAACGAAAAAAATACGTGTGCGGACACATTACCATATAGCAGACTATTTTAACTAATTAATTAATTAACTTTTTAAGACAAATCAGTCATTTTTGCCACCCTCAATGCTGGTACTTGTGACTTCTACACGAACTACATTCCATGCCATGCCGATTTCTCCACCAGAGCTCGCGCGAGCTTGGGTCCATTAAAAATCGACCAAGACTGGGTTACGACCACAAGTTACTTCCGAACTGAACTACTGGAATAAATGAACATGCAATACAAACTAAGTGACTACTTTACGGCTACACATCTAATGTCTTCAGCCATTTATTTAAAATAAGGCGTACCAAATTAAGTTGGTCAATTAATAGAATGCTATATGTTAAGGAGAGATTTTAACTGATCGTAAAAAATAGAATTAGATACAAGGTCATAGTATAGATTGTATGATTGACATAAAACACGAAATGGATCATGCTGCAAATAAGTAGTCTTATAGGTACCAACAAGTATAGGAGAATAATTCCTTGTAACCCGAGAAGGAACATTTAAATTATACTACCAAGCAAGAATGGGGAAAAGATGCTGCCTACAATTAGATTGTGCAAGAATGTGACACCAAAAGTCGTTCTACGACTGGATAAGGCTTTGATAAGATGGAAGGTTTATATTAGGATCATAGTGTAACTAACGCAGTGCAAAAAGCAAGAATTGCTTTTGAACGAACTCAATACTATCACTATACTTTTTAAACTGTGGATCCCATTCACACGATGCGTAATCAAGAATTGGTCTAAGTAAGGAAGTGAATAATAATTTAGTGGCATAAGGATCATTTGACTCCTTAGACCTCTAGCTTTGCTGATAATATTAAAGATATGTGAGCCAAAATGCAGCTTTGAATCCATCGAAACACCTTCTAGAGTGTGCTCATTAATGTGGTAGTTTTTTACAATTAAATTTTTACGGTAAAGGACATAGTACGGTTCAACACTGGAAAGGAGTATCATATGATTTCTTATATTTAAATTATTTTTAGATTAAGAGATTTTAGCATCAATCAAGCAGATATCAGCCTTTACATGAAGAAGATAGGTAGGGTAGAAAAGGGTAAGTTAAAAATCAGGATTTTCTTCTTCGGGTGAAGTAAATTGCGTTTGTTTTGTGCGCATTAAGTTTTATCTTCCACTTATGAAAGTATGTTGCGAAAATATGTAAAGATTCTTCGAGGATCATGTTGACCTCGGAATAGTCTTAGCCAGAACAATAAAGGGCTGTGCCATCAGCAAATATTAAAGTATTGTGGTGATAAAAGGTAGGGACATCATAGGTATAAATATTATTGAGAATAGGACCTAAAACTGATCCCTTAGGAACACCAGCGCTTATCAACTTTTTATTTGATTTGACTCCATCTAAAGTCACGCAAAAATATCTGTCAGATAAAAAGCTGCGTATGGTGTAGACAAGGTGAATAAGTGTCAAAGGCCGCTTGCACATCTAAGGTAACCATACCGACAGAGTTTTTCAAGTGTAGTTTATTGGTAACAATTAGTTTAAGCTTGTTGAGAGAGTGCACGCAGCTCAAAGATTTTAGAGAAGCCGCAAAAGTGGCTGATTGGTCGAAAGTTTTCTGGACAGTCAGCAGGTTTTCCAGGCTTGGGGATCGCTACAATATTAGCTTCTTTCCATTTGAGTGGAAAATAGCCTGTGGATAAGCATTTATTGAAAATAATGGCTAAATATTGAAGTGAATGTTTAGGTAAATGCTTTAGGCAAATGTTTGGTATGTTATCTGGACCTGGACACTTGTTAGTTTTAAGGGATCGAACCACTTGTTTGATATTAGCAACTGTGACAGGCAGCTCTACTGATGTTATATAATTGTCAAGCATGTTGTAAGAGCTATTTACTAGCTCAATGGTATCTGCATCTGAGAGCAATTCAGTTAAATGATACTTTTCTTCGAAGACATTATTAAAAACATTGACTTTTTCTTCCCTAGCATTGAAAACTTGGTTATTGTAGCGGAAACTAGGAATAAATTGTTTTTTATTTTTAAGTATTTTGGTTATTTTCCAAAACGTTTTACTGTTTGAATCTAAATGGGAGAGTTTATTATTCCAATTTGTATTATTTAATTCAAACAATTGATTTAATCTGGCTTTAAAAATAGGTTGCCTAGTTCTGATCCAGTGCCTCTGCGTAATGTTCCTTATTTTTATAAGCTCTAGTATGTTATTAGGAATTTTTAGGCGAAGTTGAAGATTTTTAACTTTTTTGGGTATGGCTTGATCGATTGCACCATTTACGCAAGATGTCAAAACATCAATCATGGCATCTATTTCGTTAACAGTGGATGTGGTATTATAATTGAATTCTGCTATGTTTTGGAAGCGATGGTTGAGGAAACGCTTATAAGTCTCCCAGTTAGCTTTAGAATACTGTAGAGTTTGCTTACATAAAGTGTTTATGGTGGATCTTATGTTACTTATAATAGATAAATGATCGGATGAAAGGTCATTATGAACTATTGGTTCGGAGAGCAGATGAGGAGTGCTTGTTATAAAAAGGTCAAGGGTAGAAGGTTTAAGCATGATGAAATATAAGTGGGATCCATAGAGTGTATTATACAAAATTTTCCTAGCATAAAGAGCTAATTTAAAGTGTTGCCCCAGAAATTAGCTCTAATGCAATTCCATTGTCGGCTACGGCAGTTTAGATCACCACCGACTAAATAACTACCTATGATGCGGTGCAACTTTAATAAATCTGATCTGAACAATTATTTTTTGTGCTTAGTGTCATTTAGGCAATAAGAATTCGTTAAACATTTAGCGGAAGAGCCAGGGAAATAAACATAAATAATTTCTGTGATCTGTTTGTGTTTAATATCACTTTTAATTATGATAGCTAATCCACCCCCCTAGAGTTACACCGGTCTTTCCTATATAAGGAAAAGCCAGGAAGAGCGAATCTGTCATTTGGGGATAGCCATGTTTCGCATAAGAAGCAGATATCTACTTGATTTGTTATTAAGAAATGCAAAAGTTCTAATCTTTTGTTTAGTACGGCACGCGAATTCCATGCCATGATATTGTAATGATCTCTTAAACTATTTGTCAGAGTAAACATATATAATAGCTAACTGAGTTATAGTATTGAACTGCTCTCTTTTGTTTGTGCAGCAGATTTGCTTCTCTAGTAATTCAATTTGCGAGTTTGACGAAGCATTATTGACCTGCGGTCAGCAATCATCGACTGCTTATGCTGCTGGTTGACAACGGGAGGGAATTGCTGTGAATGCTGTTGGTTCTTTTACTGATGTCATTAACATTATCATTGCTTTGGGTGCTACGTTTGCCTTTTTGATTTCTCCTTTTTAGCATTGACAGGTAAGAAGCACGACAGGGGCATGCAGAATCAGTGGGGGGTGATCACCTTTACAGTTGGCACAGCGAAAAGAATCCTTACTTGTGCATAGCGAAGACTTGTGCGGACCAGCACAGTAAGAGCATGATGTTTTGACGCTGCAATTGCTAGATCCATGTCCAAAGAGCTGACAGTTATAGCATTGTGTGGTTTGGTTTTTGGATTTTGATTTAAACTCCCAGCGAACTTTCGTATTGTTGATGCAAGAGTGTTGTTTTCTTAAGTCTTTCAATCTTATTGATCCGTTTTCAAAGTATGCAACATAGAGAAGTATGGTGTAGTCTTCTCTTGTAGTTCTTTCAATAGTTTTTACATCGCTGCACTTAAGCCCGCGAGCTGAATATAACTCATTAATTTCAACGTTGCCCATTTTATATAGCCCAGAGAGAACAGCCTTGTAGAGTCTTGTTTGCCATGTTTCGTGGGTGTAAAATTCTATTTTATTTTTATTCAGGGTGTGGCACATTGAGTTGAAATCTATAGAAGAGTTCAGGAAAACTTTTATTCAAATGGAAATACCTTTAGTATAGTATTTTGATTTCAAAGCTGCCTTCACTAAGTCATGAACAGCCTTTTAGGTTTTTTTAAGCACGGTGATTGGTGGCGGCGGTATTGCCCTTGTTGATGCAGGCTGGTCAACATCGCTTGCAGCATCAGTATTACTGTCTTCATCCTTATCGAAAGTTTGGAGGGGTCGGAAGTAATTAAAATACTGGGACTTACCAACAACGCGATTTACGACAAGTGTAGCAATTTTGTTTACACGACAACCGCACACTTCGAGAGGTTGCGATGGAATGTGAAAGGCAATATCAACAACGATAGCAAATAGCAACAACTTCCAACAACAGTAACAACTTCATCAACAAGCTTCAACAAAACATCAACATCAAGAGCAATATCGGCAACGGTAACAATTAGCAACAACTTCCAACAAAAGTAACAACATCATGAACAAGCGTCAACAAAACATCAACATCAACAAAGGTAACAAATAACAACGACTTCCAACAACAGAAACAACATCATCAACAGGTTTCAACAAACATCAATATCGAAAACAATATCAACAACGGCAACTTCAATAGCAACCGCAACAGCAACAGACAACAAAAATACGTTAAAAAAGTAATTGTTCATTTTCTGTTAATTATACAAGGTATATTAAAATCATATGTTAAGGAGAGAATATTGCGTTTCATAAGAAATATTATAGTGAGTGATTTTTTGTGTGTGTTGCTTTTGGTCGGAATTAGTCTATTTTAGTCTGTATGATTAACGGGTTTGAGAGGAACAACTTTAGAATTTTAGACAACTTGTTTGGTGCCCTGAAACTCCGGGATCAAGAAATAAAGACAGACCCGAGACAAGTTAGAAGCCACATGGAGAGCAGTGTAAATCAAGCATTATCCCAACAGAGAAATTAATTCCAAACACAAATCACCGAATCAGTCACAGATTGAAAGACTGACAGTAATCCCTGAAGCTGTAAACAAATTTGAAAGAATCATTATAGATCCCACAAGGAAGTGTGACGAGCCTTTATATGTAGTAAAATCTATCCCAGAGTTTATAGGCGAACCAGGTACTTATGTGGCATGGCGCGAGGCAGCGCATAATGCATATGAAGTCTTCCTACCGCATGTTGGCTCATCGCGTTATTTACAGGCAGTGACCATACTGCGAAACAAAATCAGGGGCCAGGCCAATGCCATACTTTCCTCTTTCAACAAGGTCCTGAATTTTTACGCCATTAAAACCCGACTGGATTTTACGTATTCGCATAAACGTCCCATCTATTTGATTGAGCAGGAACTGTCCACTCTGAGGCAGGGGTCCAAATTAGCTACCGAGTTTTACGACGAAGTAGAAAAAAAGTTAGCGCCTCTCGCGAATGAGACAAAGATAAGCTCTGAGTCAGAAGCAGCCGAAATAATAAATGAGAAACATAGGGCTGATGGTTTGAGGTATTCGTATCAGGATTGCGGAAAACTCTATGTGACATAATCTTTTCATTTCAACCCGCGGATCTGCCAACTGCATTGGCATTTGCTCAAGAGGTTGACGCGAATAATGAAAGATACGTGTTCGCAACCAATTTTGCAAATAGGTCATTGGAACTTACAGAGAAACGCAGTCCTCCTATAGATGGTGACCAACAGGTTAGGCAGGAAAACCCGAATTATACTAGTAATAGTCAAAGGCAGAACAGAAGCAATGGATGTTAGGCGGGCAATCACAGAGGTCAGCGGAATTACGTAAAGAATGCTGTTCAACAGTCTCGCTATCAGGATCCATCCACTTCTCATTTTAGACAAGCAACGAATTCTAGGAGGCAGGATGTCTATGTAAGGAACCAATTCTACAATCAGAGCCAGAAGAGAACCGCAGAATCTGGGCAGCACAACAATCATAAGGTTCAACGAATTAATCACATAAGTCAAGAAAAAGCGGAGCCTGACGAGTCCAAATATGAAGACGCTATGAGACAAACAGCATAAACTTCTTATCGATACCGGAGCTTCAAAATATTATATAAGGCCCTTGGAGGGTCTCAAAGGGATTAAACGTGTCAATGAGGAGATCTCAGTGAAATCCATTCATTGATTCACTAACCTCACGCATAAATGTACAATTAACTTATTCGGAATCAACTCAGACTTTTTTATTTTACCCAGTCTCAAATCCTTCGATGGGATTGTAAGGCTTGACCTTTTAAAGAAAGCCAACGCGGCTATCAAACTTAAGGAAAACCGTATAGAGCATGATATCGGTGGGGAACAAAAACAAAACAGCAAAGATGTTAGTCACCTGCATGTTGAAAGTGAATTTGTCCCGGGTTGTGTCAGGGGTAAATTTAAGGGGATTATTATTAACATGTCCACAGCCATTGCCAACCCAAATGAGGCGCACCCATATAATACGAATGTTGTCGCGACAATTCGAACAAGAGACGAGGACCCAACTTATGCGAACTTTTACCAATATCCGCTAGGAGTAGCTACTTTGTTAGAAGCAAATATGAAAGTATCTAAGGAAAAATCAAAGTATTTCAGAAACGAGCTCGAGTATCTGGGTTTCACAACAGCGAAGAACGGTATTAGGACCAGCCCGAAAAAAATTGAAGCGATTCAGGGTTTCCCTCAACCCACAACATTAAGACTCAGAAGTGAGTTCGGCAGGGTATCTTCCACACAGAGAGAAAAGATCCAAATATACCAAGACCAGAACCAATTAAGTGCTTTTGAAAAATTAAAGCGAATTTTAATACCTGAAGATGTCATGTGTTGGCTTACCCTAATTTCCGGAAGCCATTCGACCTCATAACGGATGCATCCTCGCACGCGTTGGAGCGGTACTATGCCAGGAAGGGTGGTTCATAGGGACAATTTAAGATGGGATAATTGCGGTAACGAGCAACAAGCAAGTTGACATCGAGCTTGTCGATGAAGCTCTTTATTAGGAATAGAATATTGGTACACAGTTTGGAGGGTATTGTTTTTTCCTTAACATACATTTCACTCTTAAGTCTCTCTTTAAGAAGGAGCGTAGTTTTTATAATGATAGGCAAATTATGTATTGATACATTAAGTATTTATGATCCGCTAGTGTCCATCTATTTCCTTGTTTTTGATAATTAGTTTAAGTATTTATGATCCGCTATGAAATTCATACTGTTAGTCGATTTGTCTTCCTATGTAATATTTATGATCCGCTAGGCTAATCGATTTATCCCCTTATGTAATATTTATAATCCGCTATGATATCGATTTCCTTCTTATGTAATATTTATGATCCGTTATGAATTACTGTCACATTAGGATACGAAATGGTATAAAAGGGGGGAAGTTGTAATAGGAAAGGTAGTTTGAAAATCACGACTCAAGCGCGCACTATTGCCGCAAATAAATAAATAATTAAAAAATAGCACAAAATGATGTTTAATTTATATTCAATTTTTTTGTGGCGCTATGTTGGTACTCATGTCGCTCTTTTGTGCTGACAAGGTCGTCCATTTTGAATGTTTAGTTAATTTTTGACAGTTATTTTGCTTGCACAAAAAATGGAATTTACCATGAATACTTACTTCACTAAGCTACTTGTATAGGAGAAATAATAATATAATAATTATTAGTTAACTTGAAGTAATTTACATTTTGATTAAATTGTATTTTTAATATCACTGAACCTAATTGTTAATAAACTTGGTTTTTCATAAATTTAAATGTTTTTATTTTAATTATAATTTTTTACATTAAAAAATTCATTTCAGTGCCGTGTGAATAAAAATTTAGTTCGAGCTAGAACTAGCAAATTTTAAGTTGAAATTGGTTTTGAGGTAAATAATAATAACAGTCTATCACAAACTAGTTTTTCCAGCATTTGCTTGAATTAAGTGTGAATAAAAACTACAAAGTACTTAAAAAATACATTGTCGATTGTTTTTTTTTTAATATGGTTGCGTCTATGAACATTCGCCAACGAAAACAAATACGTGTGCGGACACATTCCCATATAGCAGACTATTTTAACTAATTAATTAATTAACTTTTTAAGACAAATCAGTCATTTTTGCCACCCTCAATGCTGGTACTTGTGGCTTCTACACAAACTACATTCCATGCCACGCCGATTTCTCTACCAGAGCTCGCGCGAGCATGGGTCCATTAAAAATCGACCAAGACTGGGTATCGACCACAAGTTACTTCCATACTGAACTACTGGAATAAATAAACATGCAATACAAACTAAGTGACTACTTTACGGCTACAGACCTAATGTCTTCAGACATTTATGCTAAGCATCACGCACTATAAAGAAATTGTACATTTAAAATAAGGCATACGAGATTATGTTAGTCAATTAATAGAATGCTATATGTTAAGGAGAGATTTTAACTGATCGTAAAAAATATAATTAGATACAAGGTCATAGTATAGATAGTATGATTAACATAAAACACGAAATGGATCATGCTGCAAATAAGTAGTCTTATAGGTACCAACAAGTATAGGAGAATAATTCCTTGTAACCCGAGAAGGAACATTTAAATTATACTACCAAGCAAGAATGGGGAAAAGATGCCGCCTACAATTAGATTTTGCAAGAATGTGACACCAAAAGTCGTTCTACGACTGGATTATTTTGGGCGGCGGATTAATCTGAGGCGGCTTTGGTAAGATGGAAGGTTTATATTAGGATCATAGTGTAAGTAACGCAGTGCAAAAAGCAAGAATTGCTTTTGAACGGACTCAATACTATCACTATACTTTTTAAACTGTGGATCCCATACACACAATGCGTAATCAAGAATTGATCTAAGTAAAGAAGTGAATAATAATTTAGTGGTATAAGGATCATTTGACTCCTTAGACCTCTAGCTTTGCTGATAATATTAAAGATATGTGACCCAAAATGCAGCTTTGAATCCATCAAAACACCCTGATCACTGAATTGTGTGACACATTCTAGAGTGTGCTCATTAATGTGGTAGTTTTTTACAATTAAATTTTTACTGTAAAAGGACATAATTTTACATTTGTCACAATTTAGCGTAAGATTGTTTTTGGCGCACCACTGAGATAAGGAATCAAGATCTTCTTGAAGAATCATTTGTTGGACCGGAGATAGAATAGTTAAGCATAACTTAACATCATCAGCTTACATTAAGACGTTGGAATGTTTTATGGCAGATGGCAAATCGTTTATAAAAATATTGAATAGTAATGGGCCACGGTGGCTACCCTGAGGGATACCAGAAGTTACACAAATAGTGTTAGATGTAGCTTAAATATAATTTTATAATTTTATAGCAGTTAAAAACAAATGAAGAATATCAACGGATCAAAACAAACTGATACTGTTACCAAATTTCTTTACCAAAAGTCTTGCTATGAATTTATAAGAAAAATAGTCATACATATTGTCACGTGATGATGAACATAAGGCACGAAGTGTAAGTCGATCGACAGAAAAATGAAACACAACAACGAACAGGATAAGTTATGAGTCCCTCTCTGTTAAGATTCAAACGATTCGGAAGTGTGCTACCGAACGGACGTGTTCTTTTCTTTCTTATAACTTGAAGTGTATTTTCTTTTTAATAAATTTTAGTAAAATCTTTTATGTATATATAAATATGTGTGTGTGTCTCATAAGCCGCTCTCACCACCGTGCCTTCACCCTGACATTTGAACAGCCGATGACAATTCAGAAGTGGGATAGAGTGCAACAACAGACACAAGTGTGACTTAAAATTCTAACAGGAAAACGAAAAACAAAGAACGAAAACGAGAGGCGTTACATAAGTGTAAACATGTTCAACACATATAAAAACAAAGGGAAGCTACAGAAAAAATGTAGAAAACTGGGATTATCCACATAGGGAAATCGCAACCAACTAATACAAAATCTTCAAAAACACGACAGTGACGACAGAAACGAATGCTTGGAATACTTGAAAACCAAAATTTGTGAATTAGAAGAAACGATATGCGAACTTATGGAACATTCTTTTCAATCCTCGCGTATGTCGTCGAGTATACCGACAGCAAAACAGTTATCTTACTTTAGCGACACGGCGCCAACAGTGTCAACGTGTGAACGAAACAACGACGAAAATATACAGGTGGCTACGTTGCAGCAGTCGGTTACGACTCATTCTTCACGATCACAAATGAGTCAATGTCCAAATATGTGCAGGCCTAACGTTAACGTAACTACATCTCACCTACAAGCACAAGCACATTTTGCAAATACAGGTCCGTTTCAACACGAAAACAAAATGGCAGAGGCTGCTATGTTTCAGTAGTTTAGATTGCATTACTCGTCGCAACAACAACAACAACAACAACAACAACGGGTAAATATGTACGAGCCGAACGTAAATGTAGCTACGTCTCAGCTACAAGGGCAAGCGTATTTTGCAAACGGAGTGACGCTACACCAACAGAATGAGAAAGTACATTATACAAACATAATGCAACAATATCCAAGCAATTTTACATCAAATGTGAATGCTGCGACAATGAAAGATTAACCAACTGGTCCAGGGTTCGTTTAATATGGATATGCCAAGGATATCATAGCGTTATTGCCGGAATTTGATCCATCGTCCAACAGCACGTTATCCCCACGACAATTCATCAAACGCGTAGAATCACTGGGATGACAAAAATATGATATTTGGAGTTCTTCAGGAAATGGGTGGGGCAGCAGGTTACTGGCTCGATTCATTCGACGATATTTTCCAAACGTGGTCAGACTTTGTAGCGAGGTTCCTAAACGACTTTCTATGCATAGAGAAAATAGAACACCCCTGACCTTCACATTTAGATGTCAAAGACATAACTGGCCAGTTAGTGAAGTCGTCCCAATACTACTACTATAAGATGATCGCTATCGGTAAGAGGGGCGAAATACCAGAAACGGCAATATGTGAGGCACATAATATACGTCATTAGCGATTTTGACTTGAAATGAAAGATTTCTAACGATTATGTCATGTGCAATGATCTACTATGAGATATGTTGTCCTAAAGCACGTACGACGAGATTAGAAGTGTTTCAACGATCACTACTAAGAACAGAACGAGCACACTCACGGATTAAGCGGATTAATTCACAACGACCAAAAATGAACGGAATGGAAATGCCGGAAAATACGGTTAAGTACTTCAACTGTCAGAAAATGGGACATTACACGTCTAAATGTCCAGAGCCTCAGCGCAAACCTCGATGTACAGTTTGCAATCGCAGTAAGCATGACAGTTTGAAGTGTCCTGAAAAACCAACAACAAGCAACGGCATTAACAGGATCAACGAGAAACCGGTATAAGATATTTGCAAAACCATTACAATCAATGGTAACGAATATAAAGCATTCATAGATCCTGGAAGCACACGAACTCGCATATGGGTATCCTTTGCCAACCAAGTAGGAGTATCGCAACGCTGCGTGATCAGGCTAAATGGGTTTGGCGGAGGTAAGTACTTTTCTACACAAAAAATTGTTGCGAAGATTGCTTTAGACGATAGCATGTACGAAATCGAAACACTAATTGTGAACGATAATTTACTTACCGAAGATGTACTATTAGGCAAAGATATTTTATATCGTGACAATAATAAATTGGTGATACATACATGTTACCATGCGGTAACAAATGAAATCTTGAGAACATTCGAAAAATAAATACAACTGAAGATTTACGATTAGCTGAGGAAACAATAATTGAGAACGTGTACAAAATGCATATTAACACTAAAATGCGAAATGCGAATTGACATCAAACGTTCAAATATACACCAAACCATATCGTATACCTTTGGCCATAAGACCGGTCGTTATGAATTAAATAACATAGCTTCTAGAAAACGATTTCATCCGTCCGTCTGAGTCACCATATGCATCGGGCATCGTCATCGTCAACAAGAAAAATGGAGAGCATCGATTGTGCATAGATTATCGCAAACTGAACAGTATTACGTTGAAAATACCGTTCCCTATGCCTAATTTGGAGGAACAGTTTGCTCAGTTAACAGGCAATGTATATTTCAAATAACTCGACTTACAAAAATCGAAATCAACGCATAATCGAAGAAATATACTGCGTTCGTCGCTCCTGATGGACACTATGAGTACAATCGCATGTTATTTGGGATAGTTAATGCTCCAGCCATGTTGTAGTCCGTTATGAATAGAATTATCAAAAGAATGGGTCCCGGTGATGTCCTCGCATATCTCGACGCCATTATAATTCCAAGCAAAACTTTCGAAAAGGGAATGCAACGACTACAAAATTTTTTCATCACTCTTCAAGAAAGTGGATTAACACTACGATTGGATAAATGTAAAGGACTTGCGGGAGTGTTATTGCAATCCTACGATAGAAAAGACTGTCGGCCTATATGCTATTACAGTAGGCATTGTACGGATGCAGAGAGTCGACACCATAGCAACTAGCTAGAAATATTAGCTGTGGTAGAGTCACTTCAACGGTTTAAAATCTATGTTTTGGTAAAACCCTTTTGTCTTGGTACGGATTGTTCAGCCATCGCCAAAGCCAAAACAAATAAAGAACTAGTCCCAAAGATAGCACGTTGGTGGATCAAGATATTGGATTACGATTGCGAGATTATTCACCGAGAAGGGTCGAAAATGGCTCACGTCGTTGTCATGAGCCGCGCACCTGATCTAACAAAAGAGATAGAACAAAAAGAATTTATACACTCTATAACTGACAAAGTCGACGATTGGTTAGTAACGTTACAAGATCCGACACTCGTTGAAATTATAGGCTTCCTCACAAGTCAGCGGAAATTCGACCAAGCGACACAACTACGGAACGACTATAGACTTCTATTCGTGGTACCAAAGGCAGTAAGATGGCGTATAGTTTAATTCTGCTACGACAATGCAGGCCATTTCAGCCTTTGGTTTCCGAAATTAAGAAAGTACGTCAAAGATAACACTGCTTCATGCATTCAATGCTGTTGTTTGGGTTGGTTGGTTACCGTGGCTGACTTGTATAGTCCACTCACAAGCCACAATTAGCACTTAAGTGTCGTTTTGCACACACTTCCTCGTCGAACACACTCAGCATTGCTAAACCCATCCTGTAGGGTTTAGGTATTTTAGAAGGTCACCCGGACATGTGACCGAACAGTCCGAGAGGTTATCGAAGATACATTTGCCCAGGAACTTTGTTGAGATCAAGAGCTTTTTCTTGATCTATAGAAACATGAAATAAAACCGATTATTTTATTTTAGCACAAACGATTAATATGCGTACAACGCAATCAAAGTTATATACACGACTGCACTAGCAATTACAAAATAGATATACAAGAACTGTGTGACTTTGATATTAGTAACTCTTGTACTACATTACATATAAATATATCAAAATGATAGCAAAAAAGAATGTACGTCAAAAACTAAATCTGCTGCTGAGCTGAACATCCTCCCACCGTTGGAATGTTCGATCTTCCAACAGAATCACTGGTCGGCAAAAGACACAACTTACTAACTGCACGGCGGATTATTCCTGAAGCAATGCATAAAGCAGCAACTCTTGCGACGCCATCAGCTCCTGATATTAAGTTTACCACCCGACCAAGTGGCCATTTTAACGATGGTAAGTTTTCGTCGTTGATGAGAACGACATCTTTGGTCCTGATGGGAGGACCATTCGAACGCCATATCGCCCGCTGCAAAAGCGCCAAATACTCTTGGTGATGTCAAGCTCAATAAACAGGGAAAACGGCGACCCTATGAGGAAACGCGTTGGCGTAAGAACATCGAGGTCATCTGGATTTTCTGAAAGAGTACAGATTGGGCGTGAATTAATTATAGCCGAAATTTGGCATATAAGCGTTCGGAGTTCGCCATAGCTTAGATACGATATGCCAACTGATCGATGCAAGTATGCTTTTGCGGTTTTAAATGCCGCCTCCCAGAGGCCTCCAAAGTGCGGAGATCGAGGAGGTATAAACTTCTAATTAATGTAATTGTTGATGCAAAATTTATGCACAGTATCCTGATGACTCTGGCTCAATATAAGTTTCCACAAGTTAGACAATTCGTTCTTAGCCCCCACAAAGTTAGTAGCATTATCAGATCATATGCAGTTGGGCTTTCCGCGAGTTGAAATAAACCTTTTTAGCACAGCAATAAATGTTGAATTAGTGAGATCCTTGACCAATTCCAAATGCACAGGCTTTGTTGAAAAACATATGAAAACGCTTATGTAGCACTTAACTGGTTGCTTATTTCGAGCTTCTGGCTAACAATAAAACGGTCCGCAATAATCAACTCCGGTAATGAGAAATGTGCTTTGGTAAGTCCGCCATTATATGCTCCAATGTCCTCGGCTTAACACGAAAACCTTACACATTTTCAAACAGATGCAGCTACAGTTTTACGTCCATAAATTGGCCAGTATTGAAGCCGAATGGCTGGCAATAGAGCTTGAGGTCCAGCATGAAGATTTTTAAAATGGTAGTGTGTAATGATGGCATGTGTAAGGGGGTGTCCCTTAGGTAAAACAACTGGATCATGTGCGGCGAAATCCAATAATGAGTTTTTCAAACGGCCACCAACTCAAAGAAAAACATCAGATGTTCTTTTCATTGGAAGATGGACCGAATACTCTCCAGTAGGCAAACAGTTGTGATGAATTGCAAAATGTTCGTCACAGTCGATATCATCTTGAGTGTTTTCTACAAACGGTTGACCTACAGATTCAACTTCGCAGAAGCGCTTGAGTAATTCATTTACTTTAATGGACTCATCAGGATAATAGACATTACTGCAAAGAGCGGACAACAATGATTGTTTTGGCTTATGCCGTGAAGGCAGACCAGAAATAAGTCTAATTTGGCCAACACATAGTAAAACAAAAAACAGGCTTGCTCCAATGACCATATCAATGTGTTGTGGTTTATGAGAATGTGGATCTGCGAGCCGAATGTTCGATGGAATATGTCATTTCATTGTATCGACCATGGTGCTCAAAATATTAAATTATGTGCATATTTAACAGCCTAAAAGTATACTTCAATTAACAGCCTAAAAGTATATATAAAGTCTGTGAAGGGCGGGACTGCTTATACAGTCTGGCAGGGTCACCCGCGATGGAGAGGCCGGCCTGGAGACGTCAGACAAAATTAGGTACACGGCTGGGTAGCCGTTAAGCACACCCTCTAAGCCGGGATAGAGCGTGTCCATCGGCTTGATGTTTGCAGTTAGGGGTTACTATACTGTATTCTAGCGACGCACCTCACTGATACCTGCCCACCTCAGTGAGTAAAGACGGGCTTACCGTGTTAACGGGGCTATGACACGGCGGACCTTCCTCTCCCCAATACTCGTGGGATTCAAAACGGAATCAATTAGAAAACTGAATAAATTAGCAGGTTTACATACTGCATCACAACTGGCGGATCAGGTGGAACACAACGTTCTCAATACTGAACGTCACGTTCTAACTCCTAAACGGAGAGGACAGACGGAGGGCAAAGGTAATAGAGACAACAACTCTACATCTGCGCCACGGACGGCAACTGGACCAAAACGGACAGGAGGTCGGGAAACTGTGGCTGCTGAGGGTGCGTCGACATCCAAAGCTGCAAACGCACAGTCCTCGACTAGGACAGAATAGGCGAGGCTAATTCCCGCCTTCGGCGCTGCCAGGAAGGCTACAGATCTGAGTGGGGCGGGTACCAAATGGTATCTGCGTTATCTCAGTGAGGGCCTAACGCATGAAGAAGCCAAACAGAAGGTGCTCAATCGCGCTAAGAGCACCTCCGACACAAAGAAAAGAGGTGTTACAGAAATCAGTCCAACTGATTGTAACTTCGCAAAGAAGAGCAGGGCTACGGATACTGCGCTGGGAAGTGAAACCAAAAATAAAAACTTACACAAAGGACGCGCAAGTGAAGATCCTCTAGGAGTAGGGGCCACAACTGAGAAAAACTCAGCTGACGCCGAGGAAATCTTGAAAGAGGTGGCAAAGGACGTGGTCAGGAGCGAGATACCTGTAGCGGAAGTCAGCGTTCTTGCTGTCGAAAGCGAAGACATCAATGCAATCAACCTAGCAGCGCTAAAACTGACTCCGACAAAGTACTCCTGTCAGAGATCGACGATGCACTGACGGAGAGCGATGTCAAGGATAAACGTAACTAGCGTAGAGATGGCCAGCATTAGAGTTGCCCAAATCAACCTACATCATGCGAAGGACGCCTCGGCGGTCATCGCGAGGGCAACACTCAGGTCCAGCCTGAGTATAGTGCTGGCCCAGGAACCCTGAGTATTCATTGGTGAAATCAGAGGTTTGTCAGCATCAAATATGCAGGTAATATGGGACATAAGAAGTGATAACCCAAGAGCTTGCATTGCATTAACAAAATATATGAAATACTTGTGTCTTCCAGAGTTCCTCTCTGGAGATCTAGTAGCGGTACAGATCCCGATCAACATCGAAGGGCACACACGAGAAATCGTATTTGCATCAGGATACCTACCATGGGCAGACACTTTGGCCCCACCGGATCTTGTTTACAAACTGGTAGAGTACTGTGAAAGGAAGAAGCTACCTCTGATACTTGGATGTGACGCCAATGCTCATAACGAGGTATGGGCGAGCACGGACACCAATAAACGTGATGAGTACCTTCTTGAATTTATCATTAGTAGTAAATTAGAAATTCTCAATGTGGGTAACTCACCCACTTTCGTAACAACCGTGAGAAAAGAAGTCTTGGACCTAACTTTAGGAAATACCTGGGGATTAGGTCTTATTCAGAATTGGATAGTCTCCAATAAACCATCAATGTCTGATCACAGAATACTGAAATTTGGCTTGAAAGGGGCGCAATTAACTCAAAGAATTTTAAGGAATCCGAGGAAAACAAACTGGGATAAATACCTAAATAATCTGACTGCAAACCTAAGGCAAATAAAATTAGGAGACTGCATCAGAAATTCAATACAATTAGAAACTGCAGTGGAAAGTCTCAATAAAGTAATTATTGACTTATTAGAGGATAGTTGTCCAATAATCAAGGTAAGCTGTACCAAGGACGTACCTTGGTGGAACAACGATCTAATGGAAGTAAGAACGGAAGTTCGAAGGTTATCAAACAGATCAAAAATTACCGGTGATTGGACTGAATACAGGAAGACTCTAACACTCTATAACAAAGAGATTAGAGAAGCAAAGCGTATAAGTTTTCGAAACTTCTGCGGAAGCATTGAGCACACCACTGAGGCATCAAAACTCTATAACGTGTTAGCCAAAGGCAGTAGTGTTTCATCCATTAACCTTAAAAAAGGAGATGGATACTTCACGGAAAGCGAAGAAAAGAGTGTAAAATTACTTCTTGACACACACTTCCCAGGATCTCCACATTCGTGGTGGCAGGGACAGAACATACTGATAATCTGGGTAGAGTGTGCAGGAATGAATGGATCATAGCAAGTGAAATTTGCACGGAAGCTAGGATTAGATGGGCAATTAATACTTTTAAACCATTGAAATCACCTGGAGTAGAACGAATTTTTCCTACCTTGCTCCAGAAAGATAACAGCTATCGGTTCCACTGACAAGAATAGCAAGAAGCAGTATAGCACTAGGTTACAAATCTATGGTATGGAGAAGAGCAAAGGTGGTATTTCTGCCAAAGGTAGGGAAGAAGGACCCACTTCACCCTAAATCCTTTAGGTCAATCTGCCTAACATTCTTTGTTCTAAAAACTTTAGAGAAGGTTGTAGATAACTACATCCGGACTACAGTTTTAGTACGAAATCCACTGCACTCTTGTCAGCATGCATATTGAGCAGGGCATTCCTCTAAAACTGCTTTATATTAACTGACCCACCTACTGCAGGATAGCTTAGAAAAGAAGGAAACGGCGCTATGTGCCTTCCTAGACATAGAAGGTGCTTTTGAAAATACTTCACATGACGCTATCAGAAGAGCTCTTACAAGAAGGGGGGTTGACAATACTCTAGCTTCTTGGATGAGTACTATGCTTCATACCAGGAAGGTAGAAATACCAACTAGTAAAGGAAGCATAATCGCCAACACCTCACGGGGCTGCCCACAGGGAGGTGTACTATCACCTCTTATGTGGATTATAGTAGAAGACGAGCTACTGGTTGAACTAGGAAACAGCGGCTTGTCATTTCAGGGCTATGCGGATAACATAGTCATCATTTGTAGAGGTAAATTTGAGGACACTCTATGTGAAAGAATTCAACTAGGACTTAAACTAACGAAGATATGGTGTGCCACTGTTGGGCTGAATATTAATCCAGCAAAAACAACGGTAGTACCATTCACAAGAAAGTATAAACATAGGCATCTTAAAACTATCCGTTTAGACGGCATAGAGATAGAACTTCAAAAAGAAGTAAAATTCTTGGGTATCTATTTAGACCAAAAATTAATGTGGAAGCCCCACATTAAGGAGGTTAAACAGAAAGCCACCAAAACTTTCATGACGTGTAGAGCAATTGCGGGCAAGAGTTGGGGTTGCACACCAAAAATCCTGCGTTGGATATACACAGCAATTGTCAGACCTACGATTACCTACGGGGCAATAGTCTGGGAAAACTGCACGAAGCAGCAGACAGTAATAAACACTCTTAGCAAGATACAAAGACTTGCATGTGTATGTATAACGGGAGCTATGCGAACATGTCCAACTGCATCAATAGAGGTACTCTTGAATCTCACTCCTCTGCATATCTACATCCAATCCCAAGCGAGGAGGGCGATTCTGAGGGTAGCTGGGAACAACATCAGCACAGGCGGCTATCTCAGCCAAAGGAAGACACAACTTCTCACTGAGCAACTTCCTGAAACCTCGATGCCAAGGGACTCAATACTCCCAACGTTCAGCTTTAAGAAGCTTTTTAAAACTGAGCTTAGTAATAAGAAAAATTGGGAAGGTTTAATGGAAACATATAAGTTAAACCAGTACATGATAACATGGTACACCGACGGCTCCCTCACCGAAGATGGGGCCGGGGCGGGTGTATTTGGACAAGGGAAAAGGTACTTTGAACCATTAGGTAAGAACACTTCAATCTTTCAAGCGGAAGTATACGCGATAGATATGTGTGCGCACTTTAATCTCGAACGGAACTACCGGAACCGCAGAATAGCAATACTGACTGATAGCCAGGCAGCTATCAAAGCACTTAATTCTCACCAAGTCACATCGAAACTGGTGATGGAGTGCATTGATAAGCTGAACATCCTAGGGCAACTCAATCAGGTGCGAATTCTATGGGTTCCGGGACACGTAGGGATTTATGGAAACGAAATGGCAGATAAACTTGCCAGGAAAGGAGCATCATCTCCATTTGTAGTGCCCGAACCATTCTGTGGAGTAGGATCGGGTAACATCTCCCGTATTATCTGGGAAGAAGAGGACAAACAAAGGAGATTATACTGGGAAAAATTACCGGGGCTATCACACTCCAAATTAGCGCTAGGGACATACAACCTAAAACGCTACAAGGACTGTATGAACTTAACGAAGAACAAATTAAGAATCATTAAGGGATTATTAACAGGACATTGTAGGTTGAATCGCCACCTAACAAAACTGGGAATCTCGTCTAATGGTCTTTGCAGGTTCTGCGGGGAAGATGATGAGACCGCACTACATGTGATAGGAACTTGCTCTGCCCTGATGCGCAGGAGAAGCAAACACCTTGGCGAATTCACCCTATCCGGACGAATTCCGACTTTGTTAAGTAGGACCAATACTACAATTCATCGAGGGTATTGGGCTATGAGAAATACTCTAAGTCCATGAAGGGGGCACAATAGATCTTATAGGTCGCAGTGCTACATCCCCCAATAATAAAAATAATAAACAAAATATTAAATTAAAGAACAATGCTTCTAAAAATGTGTATTTTTGTGTATTTGTTGCTCTACGCACAAGTTAATTACACACTCTGTGAAAATTTCAACTCTCTACCTATTACGGTTCATAAGATAGAGCAGGAGTCAGACGGACGAACATCGTAAGCTTAGCTCCCTATGGGTACGGAACACTAAAAATGAGAAACAAACAGAAATTGGAAAAAAAAAATAAAATAATACATAAGTAATATGAAAAACCAGCCTCTTACCCAATGGGAGAAATTTATTTGCATAAGTAGCGAGCAATGCCCCTACTCACAGCCATGTGTGGTCAGAGACATACAAACTAATAAACTACAATAATGTAGATGGTAAAGGTGACCCAAATCAGCGACATCCAGTTCATCCAGCCTGCAGTGTGATCAGGAGTCCCGTAGGCAGCGAAGGACGATGGTATTAATCGATGATGGAGATATTTCGGATGAGAGAACGTGATAGAATTTATTATATGACGTGCATAAAACTCGGAATGGATCGTGTAGGGCATAGTTAGAAGTGCATCTATTCAAGGCTAAAGGGACAAAATTTCTGGTAGCACAACTAGGGACACAAAAGTTTAACTGATTTAATAGATCAGGAGAATCAATTTCCCCAACTATGAGCTTATGAGGAAAGTTAATCCCAAGAGCTATCCTAGATGTACCAAAGATGGAAAACTGATAAGAAGGAGCCTATCAGAGTAAGATGGCAACCGGGAATTAGGATTCCAGTTTAGGCCACGAAGGGCAAACAGAAGGAATTGTTTCTGTACAGACTCAATTCGATCTTGATTATTTATATATTGCGGTGACCAAATGGAAGAGCAATACTCGAGGAGTGGACGCACAAGAGATATAAAAAGAGTCTTTGTGGTATAAGGGTCATTAAATTCAATAGACCATCGTTTAATGAAACCAAAAACACTCTTCGCTTAATTTACGATAGAAGGGATATGTTGGTTAAAACACAGCTTGGAATCTACGAGGTCATTAATAGTAGAGACTTGCTCGAGTTGGACCTTTTCAATCATGTGGGTAAAAAAATTAGGCTTAAGTCGATGATACGTCATGAACTGACATTTGGAGGTATTTAGATATAAATATAATATGCTCTCCGAAACCCAAAGGGCGTCTGGTCCCAGATTGGGCGGCCTGTTGGTCTGCATCTGTACCTGATAGGTCGGCAGCGGTGAATGCCTTTAGGTAGGCCTAAAACGCGGAGATGACCGTTCTTCGTCACGTTGCGCTGAGAGTCCCCGGAACGGTTGTTAGTTATTTCCACTAAAGACGGAGAAAGGGTGATGCGAGCCTACTCTACCGAGCCGGCAGGCGTGGCGGAGATCAGAATCCAGCCACTGGTCATGGAGTGTGCATTGCACGCAGTGCAGTAGACTGCGTAGCGCCAGTCCGTCCGTGAATCTCGGGACTGGTAAAGCGTAGTTCAGGCCTCAGGGAACTGCGATGGGGACCATGTTCCATGGGTATACCCGCTCCTGACTATTACGGGCCCCCCTGCACACGATGCGCTGGCAAACAAAAAAAGAAGAATGGAAACAAATAAGGAAAGTAAAGGTATTGAGCAGGAAAACACTACTGCAGCAATGGACAACTTGGTTCCTGCAGTGGACAAAACTTCAAGTGTCGTTGAAGATTCGGCCTTCAGGCGGAGCAGTAAAATCAACCGCTCCCCTCCAAAAATGCCACAAGATCTGCAACTAATATCGTGGGAAGTTTGTTGTGAAAACGAGTTGCCCTCGCCATTCAAAGGTTTAACAGCGTCAGAGCCTACTGTGGTTATCACATGTGTACCGATCTCAGCAAAGAAGAAGGAAGAGACAGAGGACAAGGAGGCTGGTAGGGTGACAGGTGAAAACATGACAGCCTCAGCAAGGCCAACAAAAATAAAAGCGCCGCAACCTAGGAAGTTGACGCCAGGGAAAAAACCTTAGGGGGTTGGTGATTACACAGACGACACAATTATAACAGGTGCACTTAAAAAGTTGGAGCAGCTTTCCTTGGTGATGGAAAATCAGCGCCATGTCAACAATGAGATGTGGGACTTGTTGGCATTGGCAATAAGACTGCATAAAGAAGAGGTCAATGAGAAGGTGCCCCATGTCAGCGTAGCTGCGAGTGTCGCTTCGGTCAGTGTAAGGACGATCGTGGAAAGGATATCAGGGAAAGCTTATGCTAACTCTCTTAATGCAGCAAAGAAAGGGGCAGCCAAGGTTGCCCCGATGATGATGCAGGCTGCAGGCGAAGTCAGCGAAGGTAGCATCAGCATATCTCAAAAACATCCGGTAGAGTCTGCATTAAAGCCAAAGGAGAAAAAATGGCAAGTGGCAAAAAATCGAAAGAACCGGGAAAGAGGTAAGCAGCAAACACGGCTTAAAAATGGTTGACTGCCGAGACCTTGATGAAGTCACAGAAGCTGAGGATTTAATAGAAGCCATTATCGAACAATTCCCTGTCATCCAGGCCACCTGTATTACCAATAAATGATAATAATAAGATGTGGATCGTTAAAGCTATGCCTTAGCTGCGGAGCAGAAGGATACATCGCAAAGACCTGCCATGAGAAAGCTAAATGCGTTCTTTGCCAGGATTGAAATAACTCACATATGCCTGGGAGTTGTAAGTGTGAAGCTTTTAAGAAGGCCTTGCGGGATCTAGTTAGTGCTGCGATGGATAAATCCCCACTCATACTTGGTGGGGATATAATGCTTGGGCAGTGTAAAGGGGTTACAATAACACCAATAGGCGTGGACGATCTTTAATAGAGGATTTTGCTTCTCTAGACGTGGCCCTACTCAACCGAAATAATGCAATCACATTTGACAATGTAAGAAGTAGCTCGACAATCGGCCTTACATTGCATTACATTACATTGCACTTCGATTGCAAGTGCGATCAAATGGGAGGTTGCAAGTGCCAACACCCATAGTGACCACCTTGCAATACAGTTTTGCATTACACCGCTGGTAAGGTAAACTATGCCAAGATTGCGGAAACGAGTGAGTGTTGCCTGGAAGACTTAGAAGATGGATAATTAAAACTTGGACTTGTTCATCGCCGAGTTAGAGATGGAGTCTGGTAGTGCAAGTCAGCAA
>JAWNKV010000345.1:0-68718 GCA_035041805.1 Amiota mariae | reverse complement strand
TACACAAACCAATTCAACTCCTATTCATTATGCGTGTAATGAGCCAGTGATGCAACCACAAACTTCTAGTGAAACCATGATGGTGAATTTGATACAGACCCTGAATCAATCGCTTTTAATGTTGCAAAACTCTTTTCAAGAGATGATGAAAATCCAAATGAAAATTTTTGATAAGATAAATTCCCTATAATGACTCGTATAAAAATGGCTCACTGGAACGCAAATGGTGTTTCGCAGCACAAACTGGAGATCATTAAATATCTATCTAGTTTATACGACAAATCATCCGGATGGAAAAGCCCATGGTGGTACATGCATAATTTTAAGAAATCGTATAAAACATCAGTCTCTGGAGCCTTACTCATCCAATTATTTACAAGCAACGTCGATTCGGATGCAAACGTGTTATGGTAATCTGGCGTTATCTGCTGTATATTGCCCTCCACGTTTCTCAATATCTGAAGATACGTTCAAAAATTTCTTTGTTAGCCTTTGAGAACAATTTTTGGCATCCGGTGACTAAATCCAAATAGTCGGTAACTCTACAACACTCTTGTAAATTGGAAAAACAAGTTAGATTTTGTTTCTCCGGGTAGGCCTACATACTGGCCAGCGGATCCAAGAAAAATTCCTGATATTATTGACTTTGGTATCACAAGAAATACACCTAGAAATCTCATATCAGCAGTTACTCATTATGAACTTTCTTCCGATCACTCACCCGTTGATATTCTTTTACTCGATTTTCCAATAGCTGAGGATCGCCCATATAGACTTATATTAAACAAAACAAATTGGTTGCAATACAAAAAATATATAAGTTCTCACATTAGAATTGCACCTGCGATCAACTCTGAAATTGATATCGACAGATCAGTGAATGAGCTAAATTCGATATTGGTAGCTGAGGTATCAACGCCTGCGACTGTTGCGCACAAGTTCAGCAGAAAATCATTCTCGTATAGGGAAATCGAAGAACTAGTGGCTATTAAACGACGATTGAGAAGAGAATGGCAATAGCACAGATATCCTGCCGCTAAACAAAAGCTGAAAACAGCAACAAAAAAACTATGGAAAGCACTTGAAAGTGATAAGCTCGAGATACAAAGGCTCTATATTGACAATCTGCCACCTACGAACACTAGATTATCACTCTGGAAAGCCCAGAATTCACTTAAAACTCCTGTAGAACTGGATTCACCTATTAGAGACCGATCTGGTAGGTGGTACGTTCTTTGGTGATTCCGTGCTTTGGGATGTTAGAGTTGTGTAAAGTGTCTTTATCCTGTTTTGGAGGATTAGTGAGTGCTTACGAGAAGGTTTTGGGTAGATTTTGTTCGTGTCGGCTGCAATAAATGCTAAGAGCTATTTTGTGGTCGACTTTTTCAATTTTTTAATTGTGATTTGTTTTAATTGCTTAATGAATGCGGGGCATTTTCTGTCAAGTGAACTGTGATCGAAGGAAACTTTGGGGTTGTTTTTGCAGTTAATTCAGCCTTTGGTTTTGTTGCAGGTTTCGTCTGAGTCAGTGTGTGCTTCTTCGGAGCAATTAACACTTGTTTGTTTACATTTACAAACTGATGTTGGGTGCCCGAACCGCAAGCAGTTTTTGTACCGCAACGGGAGAAGAATATACGGGTGAACTTGAACCATCTCATACCCTATCATTAGTTTTTCTGGGAGTATGTGTAAAGCGAAAGTAATTGTAACAAGCCCTGTTTCGACAAATTTGTCATCTAGTTTTTTCAATATTTTTCTTAGTTCAGTTACGTTTTGCGGTTTTAGTTCGCTGAGTCTTTGTAATTCATAATGCTGTTTATGACTCCATTTGATATGTTTTATGATTTATGTTCAGTAGCTGTGACTTGGAAGTTTCCCATGTTTTTAATAAGTAAGAGTTTGTTTGCTTGGATTGTATTTTTAGTTTTAATAAGTAATGTACCTGATCTAGTTTTTTTACATGATTCCACCTCTTCACTGCACGTGATGTTTTTTTTTTATGAGGAATGGTGATACATTATCAAAAGTATTTTGGTCGGTTCTGTTGATTACAATGAACTTTAGTTCACTGTTGGTAGATCTTCTGAAGAGGTTATTAAAGTCAGGAGGTTTACCCATTGCTTTTAGTTTTGAGCTAATGCTCAGTTATACCGTTTTTTGTAGCTGTTTGCTTTTTCTTTCTTTACTTGATAAACTTATTCGTTTAATTGTAAGTTAAAATGATTGCTGTTTATTTGTGTAACTAATAAGCTTTCGTTATCGCAATTTGATCTTCACTTAACATCACTTATATTCACGCGCTTGTGTGTCTTTACTCTGTGACATTTGCCAAAATTTAAAGTTATTAAAATCAATTTAATATATAATTATAAAAAAACATTCAAATTTAAATAAAATGAACAAATTTCACATGAATTTACTCAACGTTTCAAGAAAATCTATTGCAAACTGGCAAATTGTAGTTTTTGTTCATTTGGTCATTTCTAATTGCATATTTTCTTTAAAATTAACTTCGTAAAAAGAGGTGTATGTAAAAAAGTTTGTTCCACGAAATCTTTCTTAGAGCATAAGTAATATTAAATAAACGAAACGAAACGAAAGGAATGATGGATAACGGTAACATTTTGCTTATCTCTATTGCTAATTCAATTGTCACGTTCAACAACGAAAAACAGCATTATTAATCAGTAGAGCAAAACTATTAAAAAAAAGTGCAATAAACGTTTGGTGAAAATAGCATTTTCATTTATATTATTATAGAAACTTAATTGAAAAAAAATATATATATGTATTTTCCTGGAGCCACTTAAAGTTTGTCACGTTCGATAAAGTAAGCAATGAAAATTGCATGACAGGCGAATGCAAGAAATGCGTTTTGGACATCGAAGATGACTTAATTCCTCTTAACTATTTAAGAAAAATGGAAGATGATGTAAAGTGGCAAAATTGGCGAAAAATAAATAATCACATAACCCTTTCAAATAGCATCGTCCTTTTATCAGACCTCATGTACGAAATTCAGGCGCAGCTTTCAAAAAGATCAAAAAAGGTTTAAAGCCTTTTGAGTTATCTATTCAAATCTATTTCACCGAGAATTACCGCCTTACCACTCAAAATGAGGTGTAGAATGCACATTTCAGTTAACGGCAGATAACTATTTTCACTTTTGTGACTTGGTTTTTGGGAGAAGCAAAGTCTTTCGCCATCAACAGTGATAACCTAAGCCACAGCAAAGACGATGTTTTTTGTTTTTTGATGTAGCTCTTATCGGAGTTCCAAGTCCTCTACGGTAGCCTTTCCAAAATTTTCATATTTTCTGACCGAAGTAGCTCGCAGTTTAAATACAAATTCATGTTATCGAGCCTACCAGATTTAATGAAAAATTTAGAATGTGATTTGATCCAATGGAATTTCCTTGCAACTTCGCACGGAAAGGGAGCTGTTGATGGAGTGACTGTGGTTATAAAAAGAAAGGTTTGCCAAATAAAAAACTCTAACACTATGGTTTTATCAGACGCTCAATAATTTTTTGAATGTGCAAAAAATAACATTCACGGCATAAAATTATATTACATTTCCTCCCAGCAAATTGAAAATGGGTCCTCAAAAATAAATGGAAAGATGTAAAAAGCAATCCAGGTATCCAGTAGATACTATCCACAAACTGCATACCTTTTCTTGCGATGGTTGCCGAGTAGAAGTAGGTCGGACTGCAAATTCATTTAAAAATATCTATAGAATGTGAAGCATTGTTAATTTTTTTGTAGATTTAAGGCTTTTCTTTAAATAAAATATAATAAGAATAACACCAAAAAAAAAACCACCTATAGTTTTATTATAAAATAGTTATAAAAAAATGGCACGTTCGACAAGTCACGATCAAACTAGCATAAAAATTAAATTTAAAAAACAAGTACCTATGATACTTTTATCAAACTAAAAGGATTTTAAAGCTTTCTTATTCCTTAAAATTTGTCACTTTAAAATATTGTGTTTGGTTTCGCTGAATCTGATGTTTTTAAAGATGATTACAAGATGATCACAAAAACTACTTCTATTTTGGTCACGTTGGAACCGCTCCTTTTCTTATCCTTATTTTGTATCCAATATTTTGCCTGAAACAGAATAAAACATCAATGGTAGTACTATTAAGGATCTATAAGATTATGTAAAAATATGTTTTATTCTAACTTTTTTATCACTTTGAATGTGCTCAATGGTAATGTTCAAGACCGTGAAATGCCCATATGTTGCTCAGAGTGCGGATATTACAATTAATTTGAAAATTCCAGAAAAATCACTGTTTTGTTTCCACTTCGGTCGGCAGTCCTACCTTTTTTTTAACCTTCATATACTCGTGCACAAAATCATTAAACAGATACTAGCGCACAATGTCTCAGACCGAGATTTGATATCATCTGTATTAGTATAATTATATACTTTTTTAATTATTATTGGTATTTATTTTGAATAAAATGGAATAATTGAATAAATGGTAGATATAGACTATTAAATCAGTCTCTTAAAAAATAACGTATTTTTTGATACTTTAATAATAAAAATAAACTTATTCTTCAGTTATCTATAAAAAAAAGTCTGTGAAATGTAATAAAAAGAAGTATCAAAAATAATAAAAAAGTATTAAAAGTAATATTAATCGTTACAAGTTTTTTTTTTTTGTAGCAATCTGTACCAATCTTAAGAAACTAATAGACTGGACAAAGACAACTCTCTTTCGAATTTCTGTTATGTTACTCTCCTGTTATGTTATGTTTTTCGCAACAATTTCATCTAAGAGAGTAAGTAACATAACAGAGATAGAGAGGTGACCAGTATATTAGTTTCTAATAGTGGCTTTATAGTGGCTAGTATCCCGAAGATTCGGTTTTGTGCTTTACAGTGCTGTGTTAGTATAACAAACAGCTGTTGTTTGTTTTATACATACAAATAGAACGTTGTGACTTATTGTGATAATTAAAATGGACATTTTGTGAAAAATATATGATTAAGAACAATTTGCAGTGTAGGGTAAATAAATGACTTGCTTAAACTTAATGTCTGCATATATTTTCTCTTCATCCTTTTGCTTTATGTTATTGCAAGTTGCATATGAAGAGTCGTTGGAGATAAGGCTAAAAATATACGACGTATCATATTTATATAATGAATTCCATGAAAATCCAGATTTCGAAAGAATTATGAAAAAATAAAGTATTTTTGTTCAATTCCCGCTCAAGGCTGGTTACTATACTTTTCTAATTTCCTCCAATCCTTCCTAACTCTCCCCCTGAGCTGAAGGCCTTTGTCGCTATTGTTCATATTAATAACAAAATAGCTAAAATAAACAGAAAATCGTGTATTAAAAATATTCTTAAAAAATTATAAACAAGATAATATTCGGTTCAGTGAAGCTATAATTCGCGAAACTCAAAGTTTTATATAGAAACTATAGCAAGTTGCGGAAAATTGGTAATAACAAAGCTTATGAGTACTTCATATATGAACTTAAACTAGTTTTGAAAATGGTAATGATATGATTTAATTTTTAACTAGTTGTTTCTCTGGTATGTGGCCGTAGATTTGCTGTCAAATGTAATCCTGGTAATTTTACTTGTTTTACCCAAGATGTACTACATTGCTTGAATTTCATTATTATTTTTCCAGAATTGCTGTTCTGTTTCAGAATTTCGTACCGAATAAATCAGAAGGTCTTGAGACAAGTATGCAGGCTCATATATGTAGTTCCCTATGTGCGAATAATGAAGATTTCACATTAAGTCTGTATATGAACGATACTTATATCGAGTGGTTCTACCTATCTATCAGCGGAGTACATTACTACTTAATGTTTGATTATTTTACCCCTTTACCTCCAATAAAAATTGGTAATAATAAGTTCATTGTAAGTTCCAGTAATTTTGGTTAAATTCCGTTTCATTTCGTTTTTAATGCTATCAAGGGTTGGTTGGTTCAACCCAAATAAACACAGCTGGCTTCCACTGTGATGGTAAGGGTAGGAAATAAATGTTTAAGCTTCACACAAAACTTTTCTTTTTTGGTACTTTCCGTAGTACAGAAGGCACAAGCTGGCTGACAAAGTCGGAAAAATATAGTAAGACAGGTATTTGTAAGGAATACTAAGCTTAACATTATGTACAAATTCTACAGAAGACAGACTAACTAAAAACATTTGATTTAATTATGAGTGGCATTTATTACTAAAAGCAGGTATCAGACATGTATACACATATGTACGTTATGTGTGTGTGAACGTGGTGGCTCGTAGTAGTTTGCTTTACGCAAGGTGTTCGTCTGTTGATAATGTAAATGTTACAACAAAGATGTCTGCCTGTCAAACAGACAGTTTGTTTAAGTGCCAACTTCATTTCTTAATTGTCAACTCAAAGTTTTAATTCCTGTATGTGTATGTGTCTAAAATGTATCTCAAACTTTTCTTGATATCTTTTGTAACTTTTTTGCTTGATACTATGCATAAACTAATAGTCTTTCAGAGCTCACCTAAATCTAAAGCATCCCACAGTTTTTGTATCTTCTTGGCTTTAAGTTCAGTTGAACTGACATATACCAATCCATAGTGTGGTTGTGTATTGTGGTGCCACATCATCGTCATAAGAATGATTGCTGAATAAACTTCAGGAACTAGATATAAGTAAGTAGAGAAATATTTTGAATTAATATCACTATTCTTGAAAGAAAATTGTAATATTATTAACAATTATATAATAACCATCAATATATCATCGCAGAACTTCTATAAAAAAAAATTTGATAAATATCTTTCTGCATCTAAAATTATCAAATGTGCTTAATGTCCGACAAAAAGGTTCTTTATGTTCTAAAATTTCACACAAATAATTTAATTTTAGTTAATTTTTATTTTGCGAAGCTCTAAGCGAGAATTAAGGAATGCAGTAATTTCAAATGGAGATAAAAATTGAATAATCTGCACAAATATTGCCTATTCACAATATACCCGCATATGTTTAGTTTATATGGAGTCTTATTTATGTTTGTTAGTACTTTTTATTGGAGACCCCATAAAGTATATATCCAAAATACTAACTCGCACTCATTCGTGAGCAAGAGCGTTTTGGTTTTTAGTGCTTTGCTCATATTTCGTTTTTCGAACGACTTGCATATGTGTACCTATGGTGTGAAGCATCATCGAACTGTTAAATAAAACAACTTGTTTTAGTTCTATTATTATGAATTTCATTTATTTATACAAACGTAAAACAAGAAAAAGAAGCATTTCGTGTGTTTTTAATGAAATAAAAATAAAAATTTTCTTATTGTCCTCGGAAAAATGGGACCTTAATCAAGTAATGGAATTTTAGAAAAATCTAACAGGTCATAATTTTATTTTGTTATAAGAACATTGGATAACGATTTTTTTTGATATTTTTGATCGCAACTTCGTTAATATTGTGGAAAGTGCACTAAAAGCACGCTCCACAGAAACTTGCGTTGCAGGCACGGTTAGAACAACACTACCAAGCAATACTAATTTGTAGTTCAAAGAGAGTGGACATGTTTATTTTTGTTCTAACAAATATTTAAATTTTGTTCACTTCAATTTGTAATTAATACTGCTTTTATTACTGTGCATAACTTAATTTGATGGTGTTTTCGGGTGGTTAGTGGTGCATCAATTTTAAAAGTTTTAATATTTCTATTTGAGGTATTTTCATTTAATTTTTGAGTGATAAGTGCATTTTGTTTTTGTTGTTACATGTTTCATAATTTTTACCTTTGTTATTGTATATAACATTTCAAAGTTATTATCTGTGAGCATTGTTGTTGCGTAACCAAATTGTTATAAACCAGTGATTCAGTACCGTTTTGTGTTTCCTTCTGTAGCATTTGTTTTTGCTTTGGGTTTGTTTGATTTTTGTGTGCTATCACTTACAGTGTGTACATTTAGTATCTGCATTTTTCTTTAAATTAAATTAAAATTTATTTTTGTTTTTTAATTATAGTTGTTAATTATATTTTTAATTTAAAATGCATTGTTGTATTATGAAGTGTAAAAACAAATCATTTACTCCTAAATGCCGCACTGTAGCCTGTTGGTTGTGTGATAATGTGGCCCATGTTGCCTGTGCGGATATCAAAGGAAGAATTGCCGATATTATCGATCAAAATATCGGCCTTCGTTGGTCTTGTCCTAATTGTCGGTCTGATGAGATAGACATTCGTAAATCTATTACGTTAATGTGTAATGCTTACAATGATCTAGCGAAAGACTTTCGGCGCTTGAATGAAAAGTTCACAGCTTATGATAAGTCTTTTAAAGATATTAAATTCTTTGATATATCGCCTAAACGAAAACGGCGTCATTCGCCCAAATCAAAAACTTCTTTCGCACTTTTAAATATACCACCTCCATCAACCCCCACTATTTCTATACCTACCCCCACTTTTCTATTCCTACCCCCACTTTTTCTTTACCTACCGCACTATTTCTATACCTACACCTACTTTTACTACACCAAAGCGGCAGATGGAGGTACCGGTGAACTTTCATAAGAATTGGTATGCATTTGTTGTGCAGCATGTAACGGCAGAAATAGCGCCCACTTGCTCAAACACTCGAGCTTCAATTGGCCCTAAGCAGCTTGTCGCTGTTCCCCCTTCTAAACCTATTTTTGTGTCTATGTTAGCTAAAGAAACTTCGGAAGCCGATGTTAATCACTACCTTCTATCTAAACTGTGAACAATTACGAATGTCAATACCACTAAGTTTAAATTTTCTTTTAGAAGAACAATTTCGTCTTCTAAAATATTCGTTCCCCCTGAATACAGTAGTGAACTGTTAGGTTTGAACTTTTGGCCGGCCGAGTGTGTTGTTCACGAATATAATTTCAAAAAACATGCAAACGCTGCTGTCATTGCTAAGCTCCCCCCAACAAATTCTACAAAAAATGATTTCTTGTCGCCCTCAAGCGCCCTTCCTATGGATCCATCTAACCTCAGTTTGATACATTTTCATTTTCATTTTCAGAATGTCAGAGGTTTAAACTTTAAACTGAATAGACTATTCACTAATAGTTTCTTTTATTATGCATATGTAATTTTGTTTGTAGAAACATGGCTTCGTCCAGAAGTTCTGAAATCCGAATTGTTTAACAATAATTACTCAACATTTAGGAATGATCGATTTGATCGCGTTGTTGGTGGAGTACTGATTTCTGTTAGAGCGTCTTACTCTTCCGATTTGATAATATTGATGATATTGAGTTTATTTGTGTAAAGATTTCATTTGCCAATTCATCTGAAGAATCTGTTTACTTATCACATCTGACAGCTATTAAGAAAGTTTTGTCTTTTATCAAAGATACTGATAAGGTCTTAATCATGGGAGATTTTAATCTTCCAAATATTTCTTGGACAGCCTCTGATAATTGTAACTCTGTAATATCATCAGTAAGCTGTGAGTTTGTTGACTCTTTCCACTCCAGATGATGCTTATCATCCGACTTTGGAATTAAACATCATACTGAATGGGTTTGGATTTCGTTCCAATAATCCTTCTAATTTGCTTCTTACATCAAGACATGTTTCCTGCTGCAAACAAACTGACTTCTTTAAGCTAAATTCTCTACTTATAGCCACTGACTGGTCTTATTTGTATTCCTGTGATAATGTTGAAGTTTGCGGCTAGCAAAGTTTTTTTATACAACTATGAAAAATTATTTCAAATTAGGTGTTCCGAAAGTTAAACTGAAACATAACCCACATACGCCACCTTGGTTTCCTCGTGATTTAATTAAATTAAAGAATTTAAAAAATAGACTATTTAAAAAATTTAAAAAGTTCGGTTTGTCTGCTGATTATGCTAAATACGCTATATCCCGCTATAGTTTTCAACACCTAAACAATTTCTGCTATCAGTCATACGTGACACATGTCAAGGAGGATATTAAAAAGTTTTATAACTTTATTGACATCAAGCGCAGGTTGGATATGTTCCCATTCTGTATGAAATTAAATGGTGTTGAATGCTGCAGCGATCGAGAAATTTCCAATCTTTTTTCGAACTTTTTCCAAAGCACTTACACAAATTTTAATAATGATCGTAATAGTCCATACCCATATCATATTCATCAATTTCATCAATTTAATATGCCAGTTATTGATTGTGATATGACAATATTTAAAATCGTCTCACTCCACAAAAAAGGCAGTAAAGCTAATATATCATATTACCGAAGAATAGCTAAATTCTGCGCTATTCCAAAGTTGTTTGAACATATTATCACCGATGAGGTGAAGCATATCGTTCCTCCTTTATTAAGTACTTCACAACACGGTTTCAACAAGAAGCGTTTAACTATAACCAACTTATTAGAATTTACTTCGTTGGTCAATTGTAGTTTTCCACAACAACATCAAATGGATGTCATTTATACAGATTTCAGTAAAGCTTTTGAAAACCGAAAGTATTCAGTTTTTTGAGAAGAACGAAGTGTCAATCGTTCTCCTCAAAAAACTGAATACTTTCGGTTTTCCTCCCAAGTTAGTTAGAACTTCCAGAACTCAATGAGTCATTTTTAAAACAGTTATATCTAAGATTATTCGTGTAACTTCTGGTGTCCGTCAGGGTAGCCACCTTGGTCCATTATTATTCAATATTTTTATAAACGATTTCCCATCTGCCATAAAACATTCTAACATCTTAATGTACGCTGATGATGTTAAGTTATGCTTATCTATTTTATATCCGTTCCAACAAATGTTTTTTCAAGAAGATCTTGATTCCTTATCTCAGTGGTGCGCCAAAAATTATCTTTCGCTTAATTGTGACAAATGTAAAATAATGTCCTTTTACCGCAAAAATTTAATTGTAAAAAGCTACCACATTAATGATCACATTCTAGAACGTGTCACACAATTCAATGACCTGGGTGTGTTGATGGATGCAAAGGTGCATTTTGGGTCGCATATCTCTAGTATCATCTGAAAAGCTAGAGATGTATTAGGATAAATTAAACGTTGTTCTAAAGAGTTTAATGATCTTTACACCACTATATTATTATTTACATCTTTGGTTAACTCTTGAATACGCATCATGTGTATAAGATCCACAGTTTTAAAAGTATTGTGATAATATTGAGTCCGTTCAAAAGCAATTCTTGCTTTTAGCACTTCGTAACTTCTACTGGGATCCCAATATAAACCTTCTATCTTACCAAAGCAGTCTTAAATTGATCAGCCTGCCGAAATTATCCAGTCGTAGAATGACTCTTGGTTTCACATTCTTGTACAATATAATTGTAGGCAGCATCTTGTCCCCTTCCTTGCTTGGTAGTATTAATTTTAATGTTCCTTCTCGGGTTACAAGGAATTATTCTCCTATACTTGTTGGTACATGTAAGACTACTTATTTGCAGCATGATCCTTTTCGTGTTTTATGTCAATCATACAATCTATACTATGACCTTGCACCTAATTCTATTTCTTCCGATCAGCTCAAATCTAATCTCTTAACTCTCTTTCGTACATAGCATTCTATAATATTAACTATTTAACTTAATTTCGAACTTTTTACTATAAATAAAATGTATCTTTATAGTGCCTGGTATAAATGGCTGATGACGTAAGGTCTGTAACCGTATAGTAGTCAATTAATTTGTATTGCATGTCTACTGACTCCAGTAGTTCAGTACCGAAGTGACTTGTGATCGATACCCAGTCTTGTTCGGTATATAATTTGCCCCTGCTCACGCGGGCTCTGGGGGGAAAGTGGCGTGGGATAGAAAGTAGTTAGAATAAAAAAGCAGCGTCATTTCCACGTCTCTCCCAAATAGTTTTCGCCAATACATTTGTATTAAACGGTACTTCTTCCCTTTCGCCAAATTTAATTAATTTCCGCTGTATAGTTTCCAGAGTGTTTTGTATAGATGAATTTCGCTCATATTTCAATGCTTGCACAAGAAGATCCAACTTTGCGTAGGGGCTTGCTAATTTAGTGGCAATGTCGTTTGAGGAATTACAAATTGAAGGAGAAGGGAATCAGGTATTATCTGATGTCCTATTTATTTGGAAGATCTTTTAATTTGTTTGCAATGTCATGTGCTTTAAGTTAATGATTCTATAGAAAAATTAATATAATTTTTATAATATACAATGTAATAAAGTTGTAAGGTTAATTTTACTATTAAATATCAAAAATTACATACTACTGCATTTTGCTTCAGTCCATCATTGAGGCAAGGTGTTCTAACAAAATTGAAACGAAGATCTAAATATATGGCGGCTGCAAATGCGCCATAGTTTCAGAGAATCTCTTTTCTTTTTTTCATTGCATTGAGAAGAGCTGCTGCAAATGAATTAATTTGAACTAACTCGTCCAGTTCCAACTCTCAAATCAGCCAATCCCGGAAAAAATCTCGTAATAAATATTACTCCTGTTGAAGTTTTAACGTGTATTTTGCTAACGGTTTAAATGCAACCACGAAATTTTCAATATATAGTTACTTTCAAAGATCGAATCAGGTTTTGAATTGCTGGTTTGAAACACATTTTTGTCTAGTTAGCAATTGCTTGCTTAAAATATGGTTGTAGTCACCTTAGCACAGTCAAAGCAAAGACCATTGAATACAAAGGGTGTTAATGCGCGTTGTTATTCAAACGCCCCACGAAATTCTTATTAGAACATACACATAACATCATCATGCATGACAGCAAAATACACAAAACAAAATTTTAAGTGCACTTAACGAATTACAACTCTCTCTCGCAAGCAATAGCAAAAATAAAATTTTCAAATCGTTCATACATGAACGACAAGCAATGATAAGAAATCTTCATTTATGAACGTTTTTATAAATGAGCGCTCTCGAGCGTTCGTACTTGAAGATTTTACCCTAGTATATATATTCTTGATCAGTGCGACGAGACGAGTTGATTTAGCCATGTCCGTGTGTCTATCTGTCTGTATGAACATTTGTCGAAATCAGCCAAATCTGACCACTAAGGGGGACATCCCAATACAAACCCAGATCCAAACTAATGTTCTTATCAGAAAATCTTTTTTGGTTTTTGTACTATCGATATGAAATCTGGACACTATAAGTACCTAACCCATATCCACTAGACTTGAGCGTGAATGCATTCCAAACGGCTTTTGAAACATTCACTCTAAAATGTGTTTGAGTTTTTTCTCATTCAGTTGTAGTGGATGTGAATGCATGATACAAGAAAATAAGGTAGCGACAGTAGTTTACAGTTATGTGGTTCTCTTACAAGAATGTACTTACGCTCTTCTTCTTTTAAATTTTTACGCTGCACAACACTATCATATGTTGTTTATTTATGTTTATTCAATTCATAAATGTGGTAATGTGCATATTTATCTGCCTGAAATTTGAAATTTATATGAAAAATGGAAAAGTTGCTGTTTTGTTCTTTACTTTTTTATTTTATTCATTTTTCTGTGTGTTTTGCTTTGGGTGTTCACAATTTTTAATTTTATTTTAATAATTTTATTTTCAATAAGCGCAAACAATTGACTTCATAACACTAATTTTCACGTTATGTTCAACACTAAATGCGAGTTATTTCAACGTTTTAGCACACTGATATACTTAGTGTGAGAGCGAGCAATTTTGAGAGAGTATCAGGTCGCAATGTCGCTACCTTGTTTTCTTGTATCATGATGTGAATGTGTGTTGTGTTTCATTTCGGAAATATGAATGTCATTCAGATTCATATGTTCCTATCTACACAGATTGTAAATGAAACTGAATGTTGGTACGAGTGAATTTTGAACATGGAATTTTTTGTACATTTTACAACTGTATATTGAATGTGATAACGTCGCTCACCCTCGTTCTACAATATAAACGCTAAACGAAATGAAATAACAACGAACGAAGACAAAGAGAAACGTCAGCAAAACCGCTCGCAACGGCTCAGCTTCCCCACATTGTCTCGCTTCCCTTATCCACAAGCATAAAATCGACTAATAAAACACGAAAGAAGACAAAAAATATAAAAAAGACTAAGTTTGGCTATGCCGAAGTTGTAATACTCTTCACGCCCCAGCTAGTGGTCTGAGGGTCTTGAAATTTATAAGGTTGGTGGCTATGGGTTAGACTCTTATAGTATCCAAATTTAAAGTCGATTGTACAAAAAACAAATTTTTCTAATAAGGACTTTCATTTGGATGCCGGTTTGTATGGGGGTATCCCTCCTAGTAGTCTGAGGGTCTTGAAATTTTCATGGTTTATGGACATGGGTCAGAGACTTATAGTGTCTAAATTTCAGTTCAATAAGTCAAAAACAAAAACTTTTTCTAATAAGAACTTTAATTTAAGAGGTGTTTGTATGGGAGGTACCCCTCCGGGCAAGCATGGGATCATGAAATTTATATGTATGATGGATATTGACCAGAAACTTATAGTGGCCAAATTTCAGTTCGATACGTCAAAAATCAAAAAACTTGTTCTAATAAGAACATTAATTTAAAAGGGGGTTTGTATTGGAGGTACCCCCCTAGTGATCCGATTCGGCAAATTCACGAACTTGATCGGCGTTTGGTAAAAAGAAACCTATGTAAAAAAGGTCAACTCTCTAGCTCAAAAACTGAAGGATTAGGAGTGCGAACAGACAGACAGACAGACAGACCGACGGACAGACGGACATGGCTAAATGAACTCGTCTCATCGAGCTGATACTTTATCTGGTCTGCGATGTCTCCTGTGTATTAAAAACTTCATTACAAACTTATAATAATATTCACTAACGTGAAGAGTATAAAAAAGTCGGCGTAGCTGATCGACAATTGTGTTATCTGACGGCTCTGTTTCCCCCCACTGCCTCGCTTCCATTATTGAGAAGCAAAACTTCACACAACTATGACAGTGAATTTCCAATAATTTTTTCCAAATTCACTTTTTCATTTCGTGTGTTTCGAATGTGAAGGCGCAACACTTATTCAATCCATTTCAAACTGAATATATCAAACACTCACTCATTTCTTCTCTCACACAGCATTGTCAATATTCAAATTTCGTCGTCTACGTTAAATTTCTATACAGATTCATGAATTACAACTTTGGTTGGCAATGTGAATGAGCGATTGCTCAAGTCTAATGTCCACCAACCATGTGGGACCACAAGTAGCATAAAGAGTAATTCAACTTCGGTATAGCCAAAGTAAATTTTCTTTTTACTGGTATTTTATAGTGTTGTCGAATTTCGCATATGGCACTTACAACAATATTATTATTAATTCAATATGCAAATTTATATATAATACTATATACAGGGTGGAGCGCGGAAACTTCCTTTTTTGAATTGGGCGCTGTTAAAGTGGTGAACGTCATAGAGTGGTGGGGAGCTGCTCAACGGAAGGAGCTGAGTGGGAAGTTTTGTTCTATCATGATTTCAGTCGCCATAATGCTTTGGTCGAGACAGCATCGCGCTTTTACTGCGGAGGCGTATTTTTCTAACAGCCGCTCGATCGTCGCGGTGCAACGTGCCCTTTGTCTTCACTTCCATGTTCCCCCGCGAGGTCGTGTTCCTGATCGGAAATCGATTTTAATGTGGGTGAATGCCTTTAGGGAAACAGGGAATGTGTCTAAAATGAAGAAAGGACCTACGAGAACGATAACAACACCTGAAAACATTGAACATTCAACAACAAAAGCCACAGCCCACACAGCGAGGACCTCAATGGCTTGTTTGAGAGAAGCTTTTCGCGGGAGGCTGATCTCTCGGTATGGGGACTTAAGCTGGCCTGCACGCTCGCCTGATTTAACCCCTGTGTTTATTTTCTGTGGGGTTATCTGAAGTCTCGGGTTTATAACGATCGTCCACGGACCCTGGAGGACCTGAAGAACCACATCCGAACCGAAACTGCCAATATACCGGTCGACATGCTCGAAAGAGTCGACCAAAACTTCCGAATTCGACTGAATCAGTGTATTGACAATGGAGGGAAACACCTACAAGATCTTATTTTCAAAACAGTGTAAAGCAAAATCTCCCACTATATGTGACAGGAAAATGGTAACAATAAAAAAATTTTAAGCATGTGCAGTTTTTTATGTCATTTTCAAAAAAGGAAGTTCCCACGCTCCACCCTGTATAAATAAGATTAAACTTTGCAAGTTCTCATTTTTGGAATTCTTAAAAAACGGTATGTAGTTACCCATCACTAAGTAGTATTGACATATATTGCTTGGTATATCGTTTAATTTTTGGGGTAAGGTTCTCCGAGACTTTGTGAAGTCATCAGATATATGCCTCTTGATAGAACTGATACCACCGTGCTTGGTATCCATACACTCATGGTGTATTAGTAATATTGACAATTATATTAGCAGAGTTGTTATTGGTTAAGAATCAGTCTGACCATGTGCTTGACACAAACTAATACTTTTGACTTTTATAATCATAAATAATTTTTGCTTAATAAAATGAAGATAAGTTTTTAATACTGTTTAATTTTTATCTATTTAAGATACATGCAAAGTCACCAGCATAGTTTCTGATACTTTCGGTGACAAAGTTTTGTCATCAACTCTAACTCTTTTCACCTAACTTAGTAAGCCCAGAAAAACATGGTCAACTGCGTCATAAATAGCTCTAAAAATAAAAACAACTTTACAACTATGTGGGTGGTAATGAGACAACTCCTAACGATAAGGCACTCATAAGTGCTGGAGAAGGTTGATATTGAGTTTTTGTAATCTTCGCTTCCTTACTTAATTTCTCTATGATTTGGCGACAATTTAAATTTTAATTGTTTAAATTAAATGTTATTGCATACTGCTAATAGAGGTATACGAGTATAACAAAATGCCCAAGTTACTCTTTTCATTAGTCTTCGAAATGTGTTACTTTGTAAAGTTTCTGATCGATCTTTTACTTCTCATGCTTCAATCATTATTATTTGGAAAAAATAATGTCGCCACAGCCTTTGTCCTTGTCCTTGTCTTCGTCACGGTCTTCACTCTCCTTTGTTGTTCCTCATTTAGTAAATTTTTAGCATTCTTATTGCTTCCACTTTCTAGAAAGATAACAGAATATCCGGTGTGTGCCAGAAGTCACTTTCTCCTCAATTGCAATTGTCGGTTCGCTAGAAATATATTTTCACGGTTTTGAAATCATCTAATTTTTGACAGGCGATTTGGTTAAATTCAACCTTACCTGAAATTATTAAAAAAAAGGTATCATGAACTGTAATTTATTGTTTTTCTTGGTAATCTACAGTTAAAGAATTCAACATTTCAGTTGTTTTTAAGAATAAATTTGCATTTTACCCAAATCTCTTTTGCACATTCAAACAACCAATATGCTCGCATTTACATTTTAACATATTTGAAGATTCAAATGTGTCTGTAATTCAATTCATTGATATGATAAGATGAACTTTGAGTGTTCGTAATATAGCTGTGTGTTTTATAAATGCGTTGAAAGTCGTTAGTTCAATAAATAGTTTTAATTATCTCATTTGTGAAAGTTGGCATATCTGCAAGTTGTTAGAGGGGGGCTTGGTGTTATACGATTTTTGTTTGTAGAGAAAAAAAGTTTTTTCTTTTCATTTCGTTTTTGTAAAGTGATGAATGTGAAAGGGAGTACGAGTGTCAAAACATTTGCTTGGCATCTTCCGCATAGTATAATCGCTAGCAAAAGACACCAATGAAGAAAAAACGACAAGTGTCGCCAGAGAATCGATACGTTTAGATGGCCCTAAAACAAACAGTCTTTAATCCGCTGTTCGTTTGAACATCAATGTTCGAAAAATGAAAACTCCTACAGTTTCTTGGGCGAAATTGAAAACAACCGACCTTTAACCGTAGGAGATTTTTAGCACACACTCCATATAGGCAAACACAGGGAAGTGTAACTCACTCTATTTTGAATCCGTCTGACTGTAGCAAGTGCGACAAAAAAACGTTACAAATAATCTTCATAACCAGATTAACATGAGCATAGTCAAGTTTCTGTCTCTACAAACGACACGTCGTCCTTCTTAAGTAAGTAGTCCTTTTACCGTCCATTTTCTTGTTTTATTTAATTTTTCTTATTATATTTTTTGTATGTCTTTACTTTGACAACTTTTAACTTATGTTAAGCCTTTTAGTCATTATCATTACCAAGTTTCATGTGCCAAGCCACAGAGCACAAGTAACGTTCGTGACAACATTTTCTGTTGCATAATTAAAGATGCAAAATAGTATTTTACAATACTTGCTTGTATGTACATCTCTTCACGTGTATGTTTGTTTGATGCATAATTGAGTGTTCGTTTAAGATTTTTAAGTCTCGAAAGTTTTATAAATTAAACATAATTAAAAAATAAAATAAAAATGTGTTATAAGCTACAGCTTCGTGAAATTTTGATTTAAATAATCCCATAAAATTTTTGATTATAATTTAAATATAATTGTAGGTCTAAAAATTATTTGAACATAAATAAAAGTAATTATAATGATGCATAAAATTTCAATACTAGGAATAGGAGAAACAATGCGTTCAAACTAGAGAACTGGACGAGTGCGTATTTTTATGACTATAAGTATACTCCCCTTAAATGCTGTTGCGGTGTGATCGCCACTGCATACTATTTTGTCAATGCGTTTACAATACACATAATCTTGCGATGTCAGTCATTTTTTGACTTTCGTGTTTGGGTATATGCAAACACCGCATATAAAAACACCGAATCACTAAAACAATGCATATGAAACACCGGATCATAAAAACATCGGATCACAAAAACATCGGATCATAAAAACACCGGATCAAAAAAACCAAAAACACCGCATATGAAAATTCCAATCACAAAAACACCGCATATGAAGACAACCGGCCACGTTGCTATTTTTTCTTGTTTGTTTTTTCTCATTACTCCAAGGGGTGTACCCAAGCGAGCGTTTTTATTGCGTTTATGCTTACTTCAGACGCATATGCACTGTTCAGATATTTGCTTCTTTTATACTGCCATTAAAATTTGACTTTCCAGAAATCAAAAATTTTTCAATTTCAGAGCCGATAGTGTAAAATGAGCAAATATGGTAACAATAATAATATAAGCACATACTAACTTAAATTCTATACTACACAAAATAAAAATAGTATAAATACAATATTAATAAAATTCATTTACAATTAATTTCCTATAGCGTCACTATTGTATATAATTATAATTTAGTTATTAAAATAAGCAATAGCGACAAAGGAATGATTGGAAGAAATTAGGAAAGTGCAATGCCCCAACGAGCCAGTAACTATTGTATTTATTTATTGCTTATGTATTTTATACAACTTTAAGAACTTATGTTAATTTTAATTAGCCTATATAAATAATATCAACATTTTTATACTCTTCACGGAAGTGAATAGTATTATAAGTTTATCATGAAGTTTGTAACACACAGAAGGAGACATCGCAGACCACATAAAGTATATATACTTATGATCAGCTCAATAAGACGAGTTGACGAGCCATCTCCGTCTGTCCGTCGGTCCGTCTATTCGCACTCCAAGTCCTTAAGTTTTTGGGCTAAAGAGCTGAAATTTTGTACATAGGTTTCTTTCTACCAAACGCTAATCAAGATCGGGAATCAGCCGAATCGGAACACTAAGGGGGTACCTTCCATACAAACCCACTTTTTAGGGTTCCGTACCCATAGGGAGCTAACGGGACCCTATTACTAAGCTTACGATGTCCGTCCGTCCGTCCGTTCATCTCCTGCTCTATCTTATGAACCGTAATAGGTAGAGAGTTGAATTCACTTGTATGTAGAACGACAAATACTAAAAATACACATTTTTTAAGCATTGTGGGGGCAAGGTTTCTGGAAAATGAACTAGGAGCTTCACGTTCAAGACCGTCCATACGTGGTGAGGAGCCACATCCTGCCAGAGGTGTCCCTGCTGTTTATAACGAAATATGGCGGATCTAGAGAGGTAAACTCGATAAAATCCGCAATCCCGGGTGTCGAACGACCGTGCCCATGGGATGAATGGCACTGCGTGAATGTGTCTTAGAACGGTGAAGTTCGGGTACCTGGCGACCTCCGGTTTCATTTTTCGCCTTGCCAGGGTACAGGGGGCTATGCCCCAATGGACCTACTCTCCCCTACACTCGTGGGACCAAAATATGAATTCTAATAATAAAAACACAAAAATACAAATTACAAAACAAAACGAAATGGAGCTTGGGACGAGCTCTGAGGACGAGCTACTGGCCTCAAGCCAGGAGCTAGTCATCGCCGACAGCGAGCAAGCTGTAGCGCAATCAACAGCGTCCAAAACAACGCCGGTAGCTTCAGGATGTAGTGAAAAACCGACAACATCCACTCCACTCACGCTACGCCAGCGATGGCGACTAAACGTAATCGGTCTCAGGACGAGTCCATTACAAATGCAAGGAAAAGCAAAGTCGCCAAAACTACTTACAAGGAAGGTCCCTCAGTAAGTGCCAAGAGGCTTTTTAGCGACGTAGCTTGGGATGAGCTTACGATGGCACTAATTGATGAAGTCACTAACGGCAGCAAGAAGGTGTTTAGAGAAGTGGGGGGAGATTGAACGCAGGTTAACGGAGCTGGTTATGATACACCTCCTCTCTGATCTGGGCTCTTCACCACCTGGTTCGACTCTTCTGAGGTAATCCGTGGCTGCAGGGTGATCAGGTGCGACGATCGACCGTCTATGGAGTTCCTGGGCAATTGCATCGCTAAGATCAGCAATGCTTGGGAGGGCTTTAGGCTTAAGCTCATCCCGGCTCGGGACAAACCAACCATCATACTTATAAGCTGTAATTGTAGTATACTTTTAGGGTGTTAAATATCCACATAATTTAATATTTTAAGCAAAAAATCTTGTACGATGGTACGGAACCCACCGTGGGCGAGTCCGACTCACACTTGGCTGATTTTTGAAATTAATGTTCTTATTAGAAAAAGTTTTTTTTTTGACTTATTGATCTGAAATTTGGACACTATTAGTCTCTGACCCATATCCGCAAACCATTAAAATTTCAAGACCCTCAGACTACTAGGAGGGGTAGCCCCCATACAAACCGGGATCCCAATGAAAGTTCTTATTAGAAAAACTTTTTTGTTTTTTGTACTATCAACTTAAAATTTGGACACTATAAGGGTCTGACCCATATCCAAGACCCTCGGACCACTAGCTGGGGCGTGAAGAGTATTACAACTTCGGCATAGCCAAAGTTAGTTTTTTTTTTATATTTTTTTCTTATACATAACAACAATACAATGAAGTGCATATCAATCAAATTTTGGAAAAAACATTCTCCTTCTTTTGTTTCGAGGTGAAGCCTCAGCGACATGCATGCATATTTACATAGTATGAACATGGAAAAACCCAAAACACTGAAAATATAATATGATGTGTTTCTTTTGCATAACAATAAGTACACCGCATACATACTTAATATTTTTCATACTTCTTTTCGATTAATTGACTTAACTTCAAATCATCTTTTATGCGCATCTTGACTTCTACTAATAATTCAAATGGTGTTGAGTCAATGCTTCTCGCATACGTAGAGTTGATAGCCTGTTGAACTTTATCAACGTGTCTATACCATTTCATTGGATCTTCAACACTTAGCTTTAATAGTACTGCAAATTTGACTGCATTCATCCTTTCCACCTGATTCGCAGTATGTTGAGAAGCCTTGCGACGTGAAGGCGGAGCATCTATCGGTTATGATATGTGCTGGGTTGCCGAACAAAACACTTTGACTACGTAGTTTTGATATCACCTCGTTTGCTGTCGTCGATTTCGTTGGGTACAACCAAAAGAATTTAGTGAATGCGTCCACAATAGCTAGTATATGCTTATACTGTTTACAAGTAGATTCGAGTGGACCCAAAAAATCTACGTGAAATATATGCAGCGGGACTTCTCCTTTCGTTAGAGGGTTTAGTAGGCCTTCTTGTTTACCTAGCTTACGGTTGTTTAAAATACAAGAAATATAAGAAGAATTGTATTTTCGTATTTTTTCGTCTAGGTCGTCTATGTAATACTCCTTTGTTATTAATTCTTTGATTTTTTTAACGGCAAACTGTCCTCTATCGTGGGCTGCGCTGATGATTTGTTTTTGCATGCTTGCCGGAAACACTAACAGTTTTTCATCGTTGAGCATCTTGTACAAAACATGAGATTTCAAAAAATAGTCTTCGTATTCATGTCTGTCTTGAAGGATATCAATAACGGTCTTCAGCTTTTCGTCTTGTAACTGTGCTTTTTTGATACCAATCGTGATATTCTCGCCTGTGATAATTAATATCGGACATCGACTTAGGGCGTCCACATGTTTCATGCGCGTTCCTGATCTGTGTTCGACCACGTATTTATATTCTTGTAGGAAAAGTATCTATCGAGTTACTCGTGTACAGAGATCTTTCTTCTCTAATGTCTTCGTAAATGCGTTACAGTCTGTGACCAGTTTAAAATGAGTTCCCAACAAGTATACTCTAAACTTAGATATCGCCTCAATTACTGCAAGAATTTCAAGTTCGTAGCTTGTAGATTTTCTCTGTGCATCTGTAGTTTTCTTGCTCATGTAATAGATGTGATGCAGTTGACCGTCGTCGAGTGATTTTTGCATCAACACTTCTCCGAATCCGTCAATAGATTCATCTGTATGTACCTCTCTTTCATGTTTTTGCTTGTAAATATGCAAAACTGGGTTTTCCGTCAACATTTTCATTATGGTCTCAAACGCGTTTTCTTGTTAAATATCCATTTTAAACTTTACATTTTGTTTCGTTAGGTCTGATAATGGCTTGGCAAAAATCTAATAATTTGGGATGAATCTTCTGAAATAACCTGCTAGACCAAGAAAACTCTCCAGCTGCATCGTCGTCTGGGGTGTTTTAAATTTCGAAACGGCTTTTATTTTCTCAGCTGATGGACGAATTTTATGATCTTCAATTATTTGCATTTCTCCAGATTTAGCTCTAAGCCATAATCTCGACATACCTTGATTACTTCTTTTAAGTTGCGTACTGCTTCCTCTTCGAATTTTGCCGGACTTATTATGTCATCCACATATGGTAGAGCGTGTTAAATCTCGAAAAATTGGGACTATGTGCCTTTGAAAAACTCCTGGTGAATTTGTTAGTCCGAATGGTACTCTGCGAAACTGATATTGACTATTCTGCATGACAAACTAAGTGTGCTTCCTGATCGTTTCTGCGACCGGCACAAGAAAAAATCCATTCTACAAGTCAATTGCGCTGAACAATTTTACATCTTGTAAACGATCAAGTCTTCAATTAGTGGCATCGGGAAATAGTCTTTGAGAATTACTTTATTAATTCGATACATAGTCGAGGAGATCCATCACTTTTCTTTACCAGAACCACTGGACTCGTCATTTCTGAAACAGAATCTTCGATTATACCATTTCTTATCCATTCATCTACTTGCGCATCCACTATAGTTGCCTGGGCCAGTGGTAATCGTCGCGGTCTCGAAAATATTGGCGTTTCGTCTTTCAAAATTATTTTCATTTCTATGTTCGTTGTCTTTATTTTAGTCGGCTTATAGTTCGCTATAATTTCCATAACTTCTTTCTTCGCGTTAATACGGACATATTTCGTTGATATTTAATTTTTTTCATTTACCACTTTCACTTCATTATGACCACTTCATCTTTAACTTTGTCTTCTTCGATCTTTTTGATACGCATACCGTCGTGGTTTTTTGTTACTTCTGCGTAAACGCATAATTCTTCACCAATTAGTACTTGCAAGTCCAAACAGTTAGATGGTACGATGTAGAAATTAAATTCAAAAGAATTTTCGTCAATAAGGATTTCATGTTTGAAACTCCCTATTGTTTATATTTATTTATTTATATAGAACTAAGATTATAATTACAAATTACAATAGGGCAATAGCAAATATGAGTAATAGGGACCAAAGGCCTTCATCTCAGGGGGAGAGTTAGGAAGGATTGGAGGAAATTAGAAAAGTGCGGGACCAGACTTGAGCGGGAATCGAACCAGCTACTCTAGGATGATATGCGGATGATTTGGCTTTAAATGGTAGCGGGTAAGTTTTTAACTATAATCAGCGAGCTATTGAAATCGTTCCTAAAAATCACCCTTCGGTGGGCTCAGCTAAATGGTCTTGGGGTTAATCCTGATAAGACCGAGGTGGTGATGTTCAAAAGAAAATATAAGATACCCTGCTTCAGACTACCGTATTCAGGTTAGTCGCAGCTAATGCTTTCAGAAGAAACCTTGGATTTGTTCTGGATTCGAAACTCTCGTGGAAGAGAAACTCTGTGGAAAGAATGAAGAAGGCATTGAGCGCCTTTTATGTCTGCAAAAGGACTCTTGGCAAAATATAAGGTCTCCAGCCTTACATTATTCATTAGTTTTATATTGATTATTAGACCCATTTTAACATATGGACGTTTGGAGTGGTGGGTTTCGGCTAATACCAGATCTTACATGTTTAATCTTCATAAGATGCAAAGAACAACATACTTGTGAAAATTAAACAATTTACTTTTGTTTTTTATTTCTTTCAAGCAATTTATTTTATTATTTGAATACCTTTTTTATTTCAAAATCTTTACAATTAATTTTATTATTTTTATACTTTTCTATTTCAAATTCTTTAAGTTTTGTTATAAATGCGAGACGAAGACTCAAAAAGTAAAAAGAACAAATATTTCTGCTGCAAGCAAGCAAGCAAACATAAGTGTCTAAACGTAGTCGACGCTTACTTTGCTCATGCTGTATGATTGGTCAGTTTTAAACCGTTCCTAACTGAACAAACAACAATGTCGAATCAAGGTCGACTCTTACGCTGTTCCTTGCTTCTTCGAACGGTAAAAACTGATCACCCGTTAACTCCTCCCCTTCATAGTGAGGACGTTCTCGGTCCTCAAACTTGCTGCGTTCCACTGGATGTATCATCATTCCTCTACTGACTAACTTAATGTTACTTAAATAAAGCTTATTATGCTGAATTGGAATTAATAATTAATAAAGCAAGCTGTGCCCATATAAATAGTGAATTTATATCAGCCAGGCTGCATTCCTAAGCAAAAAAGCCTCGTAGAGAAAGTTTCTATTGACTCAAGTTGATTCTGCCATTCTGAGAACTTTTGTCGTCAAACTGTTCTTGAAACCACGAGCTTACGATTCGTTGCTGTTACCCTCATAAGTCGTTGGTTTACTCTGGAGGTCTGTGTGATTCTCTTGGGGATCGAGACAGGTTTACTGTTGGGTCTGGTGCCGAGGACCTTGATGTTCTCAAGTTGTCCTTATGGACCCTCCTTCCTCTTATAAGTACTGTTGAGTCCAAGTCCTCTAGGGCCATTTCTTCAACATAAAGTAGCGTCAATTTATTTCCGAGACGTCTGTTTGTTTTTACCAATACCCTTTCCCCTACTCTGAATGTCATATCCTGCCTATTCTCGTTATGAATCGCTGGTTCTTTTCCCTGTGCGATTTGGAGGCGCAAATCGCAGCTATTTGCTTGTTTTTAACTGTCGAACGAAAAATATTAATGGGTCCACACTCTGTTACTGTGTGGATTGACCTATTGTATTCAATTAATGCCAGAAGGATCAACTCTTCCACATCATCTAACTTTTTATTAAGCTTGAGACATCTTGATATTTCTGTCAATGTGCTATGGCAACGTTCCACTTGTCCATTTGGCGTACTGTGGAGTGGTGGGTTATTTACGACTTCGATGTTCGATGGTTCTTCAGAATTGATATGATGCTATAAGAGTTAAGTGAGTTCTCATTGTCACAATAAACTGTCCTTGCTCCCGAAAACATGTTTAGTAATTGAAGTAATTGTGGTTTTACGTCTACTATTGTTCTAGACCCTAGTAACTGTACTATAGCAAATTTAGAGAATTTATCGATACAAGTAAGAAAGTATTTAGAGGCTGTTGGCATTGACAAAGAAACTGTCAGCTTAAAACAAAAATAAAAGTAACAATTAACACTTAAAAGTCAGAAAAAAGTATAAATTGGAGTGAACTTAAACAAAAATAAATTAAATAAAAAAAATAAAAAGAGAAACAAACAATAAATAGCAAAAATAACATCAAAATAAATAAATAAGGATAATATGAAATACCAGCCTCTGACCCGATGGGGGAAATTTATTTACAAATAGTAGCGAGCTATGCCCCTACTCACAGCCATGTGTTTGTCAGAGACATATAGACTGATAAACTACAATAATGCAGATGGTAAAGGTGACCCAAATCAGCGACATCCAGTTCATCCAGCCTGCAGTGTGATCATGAATCCCGAAGGCAGCGAATGACGATGGTATTAATCGATGATGGCGATATTTCGGGCGAGAGAACGTGATAGAATTTATTATATGACGTGCATAAAACTTGGAAAGGATCGTGTAGGGTATAGTTAGTAATGCATCTATTCAATGCTAACGGGACAAAATTTCTGGTGGGACGACTAGGGACACAAAAGTTTAACTGATTCAATAGCTCAGCAGAATCAATTTCCCCAATTATGAGCTTATGAAGAAAGCGAATCCCAAGAGCTATCCTACGATGCACCAAAGATGGAAGACTGATACGAAGGAGCCTATCAGAGTAAGATGGCAAACGCAAATTAGGATTCCAGTTTAGGCCAAGAAGGGCAAACAGGAGGAATTGTTTCTGTACAGAATCAATTCGAACTTGATTATTTATATATTGCGGAGACCAAATGCAAGAGCAATACTCAAGGAGTGGACGCACAAGAGATATAAAAAGAGTCTTTATGGTATTAGGGTCATTAAATTCAATAGACCATCGTTTAATGGAACCAAAAACACTCTTCGCTTTATTTACGATAGAAGAGATATGTTGGTTAAAACACAGCTTGGGATCAAACTGGACACCGAGGTCATTAAAAGTAGAGACTCGCTCGAGTTGGGCGTATTCAATCGTGTATGTAAACAAATGAGGTTTACACCGATGATACGTCATGAACTTACATTTGGAGATATTTAGATATAAGTAGCAGAACACCAAGAATGTAAAGAATCAAGATCCTCTTGGAGTCTGAGATGGGAGGCACCATCATTAAATGAAAGGCACAATTTTACATCATCAGCGTACATGGGGACACGAGAATGTGAGATGGAGAAAGGGAGATCATTTACAAAAAATTAAACAATAATGAACCTAGATGGCTTCCTTGAGGAACACCAGAAGTGACAAAGACTGAACCAGAAAGAGTGGACTTAAATAATACTCGTTGAACCCTATTTCTCAAATAAGATGCAATCCAACAAGGAAGATGTTGTGGAAAACCTAAAAGGTCAAGTTTTTGTACAAGCAGATCATGATTAACAAAATCAAATACCTTACTGAAATCAGTGTAAATAACATCAGTTTGAATTTTGTCCCTAAAACCAAGATTTATAAAAGATGTAAACTCAAGCAAGTTTGTAGTTGAAGAACGCTTTTGCATAAAGCCGTGTTGACACGGAGAAATAATTGTTTTACAAAAGTGATAAAAGGTTGAAGTGAGCATTTGTTCTTACAATTTTGGTATTGCAAAAAGTTAAGCAATACCCCTGTAATTGGATACATCAGCTTTGTTACCCTTTTTGTGTATGCGAATTAAAAAGGATTCTTTCCAGATAGGAAGGAAAGATGCGCTCTGAAGTGATAAATTGAAAAGTTTCAAAATTGGTTTACACAGAGACAACTAGGTATTTTGTCTGGGCCGGGTCAGTAAGTGGATTTCAACGATTTTAAATTTGTAAAAAGACATTGCTCCCTAATTACAGGAGAAACAATGATGTTACAATGGGAAATGGGATATGGATACCGGTTTTGAATATAGGATTCAGATGAATAAGTGTATTGAAAGAATTTTGCAAACAGATCTGCAATACCCAAATCAGTGTGGCCATGTTCATTAACTAGATACAATGATGAGGGAAATAAAGAAGATTTGCGCTTTGAGTTCACGAAGTTATAGAACTGCTTAGCGTCGGGTGAAAATTTCTGTCTACAACGTGTGAGATAGTTATTATAACAAAGGTTATTTAATGAAAGAAAATCAGCCCGAGCCACACAAAAGTTGGGAAAAGCAATAGAAGAGCCAGAACTCTTAAATTTCGTATATAGCCTCGACTTAATGTTCTTCAGGTTAGAAAGTCTTCTTGTAAACCAAGGTGGTTTATATGACACTTTCGAAACAGCGTTATAGGGGACAAAGGCATCAAATATATTGTATATCACTTCATAGAAAAACTTAATAGCAGTCAGTCATATCACTGCAATTGTAAAAAAAAGACCAATCTATTCTGAGAAAGACTGCATTTAGTTGGGAAAAGTTCACTTTGCGAAAACAGAAACGACGCATAGAAGAAGATGTATGGTCTGAAACAGGACGGGTTACACAATGGGATATTTCCAAAGTTGGATGGTAAGTATCCTCAGGAATACTTAAAGGTTGGCATCTTGACACAGAAGTACCAGCGGAATCATTACTAAACACAAGATCAAGCGATCTATTGTAATGGTTTACTACAGAGTTCATTTGAAACAAGGAATTTTCAAACAGTGTGTCCAATAAATCATATTGTGCTGAAGGAACTAGATACTTCGAGATTCCAAAAAAGGACCATGAAATGAATGGGAGATTAAAGTCACCTAGCACGATGAAAGAGTCACGGTCCCGAATAATGTTATTGACAGAGTTAATGGCTCTAGCATGACACATATAAGTTTCCAAATTGGAATTAGGTGGAATATAAGATCACGATATATAAACAGATTCATGACGCAAAAATAACCTCACGCAAATAAACTCAATATTGCCTGAACAATTTAGATCAATGAATTCTGATCTTAGGTGAGAGACAACAGCAATGAGGACACCATCTCCGCGTCGAATAGGGCGATCTTTTCTATATGTGATGAAATTTGAACAGAAGATTTCATTACTAAGAATACCAGAGTGAAGCCATGTCTCGGAAAACGCTATAACATCAGATTCAAAGGAGAAACTATACCTATACAAATTGTTAAGCTTGGACAATAAGCCTCTAACATTTTAATATATTAAAGAGATATGATGAAGACAGGAAGCTAGTTTTTTGGAGCCGAGCTTGGAGCCGAAGGTGAACTAGTAAGTACTGGAAGCCTAACAGTACTAGATCTATTCCTACTCTTATGTTTAAATTCACGAACAACCATATTTGGAGGCCAGAATTGCGCATCACAAACTTCGTCGAATCATTTGTAAGGCACACTAATCTTGAACGACGAAATATCCCTATGTTGTGAAAAATTGAATTTTTGAACACTAACCTTCACATTAGTCTTAGAAGCAATATACCTGTTAATGTCATCACGGGTAGTATCATAAGACAGTCTTGATAGGAAAATATGTTTCCGAGGGGCCACTACCGACAAGATAGGTGGTGAATCCACATTCAAAGATGGCGATATTGGTAAAGGTTCTAGGGTTGCCGCAGGTAATATTGATGAAGTAGAGGCCTGGTTGGAATCGTCGGGTAAAGGTACAATTGAGGTATGGGGTATACTCCTACCACCATTGACAACATCATTCCTCGAAATATTAGGTCTTGACAGCTTTGAAGCATTGATGGCAACATTCCTGTTTTTGTCCACAAAGTGTTCGACGGAGGTGGAGAAGAAACGGGTCTAGAACGTTTGGAGGAGGATACCTGTATTACAGGCAGCACAGGAGTCGAGGTAGGATCGGCTGGAGAGGCAATTGTGGCAGGAACAAAAGGAGTGGTGGAAGGTAGTTGGGGGGAAGCGTGATATCCCATAGGAGAAGGTGATAATAAGAGAAGGGAAGGAGGTGAATCAAACTGATATTTAGTGAGTATGAGTTAATCAGTGCTCGAATCAAAATCAAACGATTGTTACTTTACAGCACTATTCATTATGATAAAATTGTAACGTATACTACGATACATTTGCCGAAAAATCAACCTGTAGTATGGAAGGAGATTAAATGCTTCAAATTCTTCCCAAAGACAATGAAACTGCTTCTCTGAGGTTCCATACCCCTTTCTACTATTATTTGGTTTCGGAAGCAGTTTACAGGTTTGTGAGTTTTTTCTATTGTATTAATTGAGTGTTCCTCGCTGTAAACTGTTTCGACACTTGCATTATCCAAGGTGTTTATGTATTGCCTGGAAAGTGCATCTGCGACTACATTCTCCTTGCCGGGTTCATAAATAAGCATTGCATTACATTCATCAATGAAAGCCTTCCATCTTTTGATCTTCGCGTTGGGATTCTTGTCCAAAACTGCAAAGGTCAGTGGTTGGTGATCAGTGAACACATCTATTTTAGATACGCCGTATAAATAGTTCCTAAGGGTTTTTAATGCCCACACAATTGCCAACAACTCCTTCTTGTTAGTGGCAAAGTTTTCCTCGCCACTGGACAAAGTACGGGAAATCATGGTTATGGGTTTTCCTTCCTGTGATAAAACAGCACCGATCGCATGTGAAGATGCGTCGGTAGTTAGTTCAAATTTCTTGTTAAAATCTGAATAATTTAGTCTTACGTTCTCCGAGACCAGTATCTGCTTCAGTTTATTAAACGACTGCACCTGCTCGTTTGTCAGTTCTATTTTTATTTTTTTGGACTATGATGCAGTAGCTATAAATATTATCACATCATCAATGTAAACGAAGCCAAATTTTCCAATGTGTTCCCTAAGAACATCATCAATTGCTCTCTGGAAGATGCCAGGAGCACTTTTCAACCCAAACGGTAAACGACAGAACTCGTATTTGCCACCTCAAATGGAGAAGGCTGTCTTTTCGCGGTCCCTTTCAGCAAGCACTTTTGTCTACCACCCATATGGGATTTGTTGTATGGTGACCCAGAAGGCTGGATAATGCCATTAGCAAGTAAATCTTCTACCTCCGTCTTAACAAAACCTGCTACACCTAACGGGTATGGATAGAATTTAGCGAAAATTGGTTCTTCATCTTTTGTGCGTATTATGGCTACTGTTGGGTAAGGCCTCATTTGAATCTGCAAAGACTCGGGATACTCTGTTAACCATTTCAGAAAAACTTGTCTTGGCGCTACTGACTCAGCTTGTAGTTGGAGATAACTCACATTGTGACCCTCAAGGAACTGGATGCGCTCTATTCCTGAATTGTATTTTATTACTCTGTCTTTTAAGTTAATGATAGCATGGACTTTGTTCAACGAATCCAGACCATTTATGCCGTCAAAGGATGTCAAATTCGGTAGAACGAAAAAATCAGCTGTTACGCCGCATAGGTTAATTTTGCACTTTTCTGCTATCTTCGTTACCCCATGAATGGATTTAACTGGAAAGCTATTTTCGACTGGTTTTACTCCTTTTAATGCTGATAAGGGCTTAATGTAATTTTTAGATGCACCAGTATCGACGAGTAACTTCACTTCTTTCCCCCCTTATGTCCTGAAGATCCTGGGTAGGAGGGATTTTCCCCTAAAAAATGTATGTCCTGACACTCAAGATCATCCAATGCGTCCTCAGCCCGAGGTTCGTATTCCAGATATTATAAGAGTTCTTCCACCACGTCTTCTTGTCCTTCCTCCAAGCGATTTACTCGATGGTACTTAAATCCAGATGTGTGTTTGCCCTTGCAATTGAGGTCTTGGTATGTTCTGGTACCTAATAGTATCATTCATGGGTTGCTGATTTTCCCGTACTGCGTTTGGACGGAACTGTCCAGGGCTTCGCCAGGATTGGTTCCCGTCACCATTCTGGCGCAACTGTCCAGGACCTCGCCTGGATTGGTCTCCACCACGATACTGATGAAGTTTTCCAGTGCTTGGTGATTGATTAGATACATTTCCTGATCTCTGGGTAACATAATATGGATTTTTATAATTGTCGATCGAAGATGAATGAGCAATTTTCTTTCTACCTACCTCCATCGCCCTATTCGCGAAACTAGTCGCAAACACATATCTTTCGTGGTTTTCGTCTTTTTCTTGTGCCAAAGCAAGAGTTGTTGGTAAGTCATCTGGCCTTGATGCGAACAATATGTCGCACAAAGGTGTCCTTAAAAATTCTCAAAGTATCATTCCTGTACTTCTCGCTAATAACCCTGGTGACGGTTGGTTCATAAGACATTTTTGTTTTATTTATTAGCAGGGCTTCTTCTCTGCTTCGTCAAAGAACTCCAAAACACTAAAACTGCCCTGCCTAAGAGTGTAAAGCTCCTGTTCGATCAAATTCACTGGTCGCTACACTCTCTAGTTGCTTTTATTCTGTTATTTTTTCCCCCTATATTTATATTTTTTTCTCTTTTGTCTTATTATTTTGCCCAGACTTTAGTAAATTGCTTTAGTAAACTGTTTTTGCACTTCTCTTAAGTTTGTTTTCCTATGTTTATTTCTTTCGAAATTTTTTATTTTCTTCTGCTCATTTCATTCTTAAATTTTTGATACTTTTAACTTCACATGAATTTCCTTTTCCTTCTTAGGTTTTATTATTCGCTTTTAGCTTGTTTCTCCTTTGTTCGTTTCTTCGATCACTTTAACAGATTTTTTTTTTCACTTTGCTTTACTTGAATTTCCCTCTTTTCTTATAAGAAGGTTTTACAGTTTCACTCTTGTTACTTCCTTTTAAAAGGTGTTTTTTCAAGTTCTTTTTGGGATTATTTCTAGTTGCCGTTGTTGCTATCTGTGTTACAGTTTGATGAGTTTTAGCTATTATGAATTTTGTATGTTAATGATAAGGGGACAACAGCAATAATTTCACTTGACTAACTGTTTCTAATTCTTCTTTTTTATTATATTACAAGTTCTTGTGTTTTTTAAATACGATTTTGTTGAATTTGGGTTTTCTTTTTTAATGTTTAATAGGTGTTTATTGTTGCCGTTGTTGCTATTTGGATTACAATTTTGATGAGTTAGTAATTTTGCTTTTATAATGAGCAGACAAATACAATTTAACTTCACAAATTATTTCTAATTCTTCTCTTCCTCTGTCATATGTTTACAGCTTCTTATGTTATTTTTTGCCACTGTGTTAAATTTGTTTTTTTATTTTTAATAAATGTTTCTTGTTGTGTTTTTTTGTTCACGAATTTGTATGTTTTTTTTTAATTCTTTAATAAATGTCTTTTTTTCACCGCGCTTGAGTTTTGTGTGGTTTTTATTCTGGCATAGAGTCTTTCTGATGCCCCACGTTGGGCGCAAACAATAAACTTTTGTTTTTTATTTCTTTCAAACAATTTATTTTATTATTTGAATACATTTTTATTTCAAATTCTTTAAGTTTTGTTATAAAATTTCGCACAGCTTATTCACGTTCTCATTCTGCGATACGAAGATTCAAATAGTGAACAAATCAAATATTTCTGATGCAAGCAAGCAAGCAAGCAAGCAAAGATAAGTGTCTAAACGTAGTCGACGCTTACTTTGCTCATGCTGTATGATTGGTCAGTTTTAAACCGTTCCTAACTGAACAGATATCAATGTCGAATCAAGGTCAACTCTTATGCTGTTCCTTGCTTCTTCGAACGGTAAAAACTGATCACCCGATAACTTGTATGACTTGATGCTTAAGATCTACCCCTTAAGCAGCGCTAGGCACTTATCTTAAGTACACAGCTGCAAGAAGCGCAGTCAGACTTGAGGAACGTACATTTAAAAACATCAACCCTTAAGTTTTGCCGGATAATTTAGTTCTGGTGATGTGGAAACTGCTATTCGCAAGAACCTGGGATCCGACGGTGTTTCGATGCTTACGCTCATTTAGGACCAGTAGCGATACATTAATAACTCCTCCATGAGTTAACTTGTTGTCCCTGACGTATGGAAGGTAGCTAGCGTTATTCCTCTCCTGAAACCAGCAAATTATGCAGATTTAGGTAGTTCATATCGACCTATTTTTCTTCTTTCCCCTATGGCTAAAGTTCTGGTGTCATTGATTCTTCCATCAATGACAAAACAAGACACTATTGCAGGTCATTAGCATGGTTATAGGATGGACCATGCGAGGCCATGTAAAATGACAATAAATAACAGTCTCACGGAAATCTCTGATTTCTTCTGTATATCTTACTGTTAAAATCAAAGTTTTCCATTTTCACATTCTGGACTTAGGAGGTTACGATGAACTGGACATTTTGGTTGAGGGCTTAAGGGTTTCAATTAATTTCCCACCCAACCATTTTTGGTGCAACGTTTGACAGCTTGCCCACATTTGCCACACGAAAACAACACCTACAATCGTGGGAGAAAGAGATATTAAGTTCTTAACATCCTAGGAAAAGAGAAACAGACTTCAAATACTACCTATAAGGCAATTGCAGATTCCATCCTAAATTATGCCGCTCTTGTTTGGACTCCTTTCCTCAGTGATACTCAATGGAGACATTTGCAAACAAGTCAAAATAACGCCCTTAGAACAGTGACCAGTTGCTTCCAGATGGCTAGGACTGACCAACTACACCAGGAAGCAAAAGATTTTGGTTGGCCAGCATAATAAGCTGCTTTCCAAGTAGTACTTATTAACCAGTGTCCACATCTCAACTACAGCACTATTATCGATGTTATTCCCCCTGCACATATCCGTAGAGACATTAGAACATACAAGGATGACATAGCCTCTTTGTTAAGTGACACCCTTGATAGTAGTCGTTATATATAGGGTCGTGATAAGTTACATTGGAAGGCGTCACACCAAAATAATGTTCTGTTAGGAGGTTGTCTACAACTTGTTGATGATAGTGAAATCAGACTTCCTCGTAATACTCGGACCCCCTTACCTAATCTAATGTCGGGTTGGTGTCTTATACTGCCCTCAGAGTAGTTAAATATTAATTATTATATTTTTGCCTTATATTATTCCCTTTGCTGCACACAAATTTCCGTTTCCCCAACCTTCCTCATTCCCTATTTAATTGCATGCGTACATCTACTCGCAGCCCCCTTGCTACTACACCAACAACAATTGCAGAATCCTGGACAAGCCCAACAATTACTGCTTGTTTTGTCTTAATTTTTTTTTTCAGCGTCGCCATGATCAAGTGAAAAAAAGCTAGGTGAAAGAAACAGCAATACAAGAACACATCAGTTTTAAAAGAGAGGGGCATCTGAAAAGTTTATCGATTGTTTTATTGTAAGTAACTGGAAAAACAGAAATGCCACTTACTAGGACACCTCCACCAGGCAGAGGAAATATATTAAAGAAACAATAAAGTATCATCGAACTTAGTAGAAAGCTTGAAAAGATGTAGGAAATGTGTGCCAAACTTGTAGAAGAAGTAGCTCATCTAAAAACTGAAAACTTTTACCTGAAATCAATATTCTATCAAACAACGAAAGAAATGAAAATGAATGAAAGTTACCATCCAGACAGTAGCTATAGAGGTTGTACAAACCAAAAAATATCCAAAGATAGTCATAAGGACTGCCCTCCGAAGTGAAATTATATGTAAAGAATTGCAGGGAGTAGCCCTGAACTAATTCTTTAACCTTCATCTCATCATTGTGTAGAAAACCATACATAATAAATCTTCTCGTAAGCTGTTTCTTTTATAGCTTGCGAAGTGATAGGATTCCATTGCTGCCATGATTATTTTATATAGCTTCAATAAGTCTTGATACCTTCGATTTATTAGTCTTCTTTTCTTTAAAGACTCGTGTCCTCATGTCATCTGAGGCGTCATCGTAATCATTGAATTAATTTGCAAAATCCATCACTGCAAATTTGAATTCCGCATAATTAAAATTTATTCTTGTTGTCCAGTCTCAACTGGGGGATGGCCAATTCTGTTCCACTCTGATTCACTTAGCAAAACTTCCAATGAACAATACACAGTTTATTTTGCTGTTTGATATTTTATTTCTTTCTTTTCTTTTCTTTTCTTTTCTTTTCTTTTCTTTTCTTTTCTTTTCTTTTCTTTTCTTTTCTTTTCTTTTCTTTTCTTTTCTTTTCTTTTCTTTTCTTTTCTTTTCTTTTCTTTTCTTTTCTTTTCTTTTCTTTTCTTTTCTTTTCTTTTCTTTTCTTTTCTTTTCTTTTTCTTTGCTTAAGTTGGCAGTATAAGTCCTCCAACACTTATTATCCATTTTAATTGTGGGTTTTTTCCAGTATATATTCAGTTGATCAGGTTGCGGAATAACAGGCTAGTGTTTTATGACAGATAGTTAGCAATTGAAAACAACCTTTTCGGAACAGCACTATTGTTATCGCTGCGTTGAATGCTTGATTGGTCAAACTGCCTTGTTTGATTTGAATTTTTGTAAATATCATGTTTTCAATTTTGTAGTTAGGTTAGGTAGGTTAGGTAATACTGATTGGCCAAGGCCACGCATAAACCCAAGGTCCCTTACGATACCAGATAGAGTACCTATATGATTCGTTTTAGCAAAGGTATGCACCATTTAAAATGCTCGCTTTCCTGGAAAATCCTAGCAGTTGATTTACCACCAGATTAGTAATATTGCTTAGATCTCTAAACTGTGAAGCTCCTATGTACTTTTATAGAGTTCTCATAAGTGCCAGGCAGAAACATTTGAGATGCTCCAAGGTTTCACTATATTCCATACACTTCCCGCACCTTTGACTGTCACTTAGGTTTAATTTGAATGCGTGCACCGCTATAATGCACGTTCTTGCTTTTGTAGCAGCTTAGCTATCTATGAAGATATTTATGTGAGAGTTGATAATGTTATCCATACATTCAAGTTACGCAGCCATTCTTGCAGCGAATACTTCCGCCTGGAATATACTGCAGTAAGCCGGAAGCCTGAATGATTTTTCAATATTCAGCTACGCGCAGTATACACCAGCTCCAACTCCTTCGCTCATTTTCGAGCCACATACCGTGTGGTGAGCATTTGCGTCTGCCCCTATGACAACGGGCTGCTTCGTACCGCTGTCTGTATCCACCAACCTTTGAAGCTCTATCGGTGATGCGTTTACGTCATGCGGAATATAGCAGGACGCAAGGAGTGAGAGCTCATCCTTGCGTGTACGTGTTGAACCATTTTGACTTTAGCCCAGAGACTATGTTACCCGAAGCAATCCATGACTCCTGAGCTAAAGCCACGTCGTAGCCGTTGCCCTCCATTTTAAGGAGCTCGGCTGAGGCCGTTTTACTGCGGTGTAGATTTATTTGAAGAACCTTCAGCATTCGCTTATGGGGTTGGATATGACGTCCAGCTCACCTAAACCATCACCAGCTCTCAGATTTAGGGAGGTCTTTACGATGGATTCAGTGCCCAGTTCCTCTTCGACTTCTCCCTTTCTTTGTGTATTTTGATTGTCGTCTTTGGGATTTCGTTTTTGAGACGTAGGTACACACTTCCTACGCCCCATCTTCCCAAACCTTGCAGAATAGAATATCCTCGGCTGCTTCATTGATTTCGAAAATGTAACCCTGGCCACCACTGGCATCTCCCACATCTGCTTGGTCACATGCAGCACCTTCCAATCGCTGGTAGGCACGTCAGGATTTTGCCTTTGGAGAAGACATAGCTTCACCATTCGAGGTATTACAACCATCGCTTTGGGCAAATACGGAATATCACCGCGAACTACTACCTCCGGCAAAGCTCCATTCCATAGGCCTTGGACCGTTTTGACTGCTCCCTTAACCCATGCTACTGTAGGATCATCGTTGCATTTGAGGATTTTTATGTCCTGGAACCAGCCTGCCCCGTCAAATGTTGGCATTGGCGCATTTGGTTCAGCTTCCATTTTCCCAAACATAGCTTCTAGTTATTTGATCTAGTGGATTGCTACGGTCAATAAGTGCTACGATCATTTGTCGTTTAGCAACCTCTTTGACTCCTGCCGCCGCAATTGATGTCAATGGTTTTTCCGAGTTGGTAACCTCCTCTCTGCGCTTCCTTCTTTTCCCCCAAGGATCATCACTCTCCATGGAACGTTATCTTTTGTTAACGATGTTTTCTTCGGCCCATTCCGCAAACTTCGGATCCCAAGCTGAACATCCCGACCTCATGGCAAAGTTCACCCGACTTCTCTCCACGGTGTCTCCTGCCCAAGCCAACCTCTCCTCCTTCGACAGGTTGGTCTTGCCTACGAGACGACCGCAGATCTTCACGGCTGCTTTGTATTGCGATTTCGTTTTGAGCCCCTCCTTACTTGGCTTAATCCGAGGTCTTTTCTTGTAAGCAGAACTGGCACCTGTGGATTCTACCGGAGAGAGCAAACGCGCATCGTATCATGGTTTTTTTTAGGTCTGCAGCTGAACCAGCCACAGCCTTTGCAAAAGTAAAACAGCTGGCGACACGGTTTGTATTGTGCCCGCCGGTGGTCGTAGCTTTGGGCTTATATCGACTTTCTTCTTTTTTGACCTCCATTATCGTTTGTTCAGGGATCTTATCCCTAGCGTCTTGTGCCTATCCGCCGGCCCTCTTGGTATGACTGATAGTACCACTTTGCTTCATCCTAAGAAAGAGTGGAGCGTTACACCAGTCTTAGCTAGACATCACAGTTCCTTAATCTGCCGTTGCTATAATGCGGTCAGGTTAAGAAAAGTATGTTGTCCATTGCCCGTTCGGCACCCACGTGTAGGGTGTAATCAAAAGAAATTTCCGATCAATTAACCCGGTTATTCAGCTAAATTTTGTCGCCTACATTGAATCAGGGATAGAATACTTGGCAATAAATATCCATGAAGCCGCAACCCATTCAACGCCTCCCCAGGGCCGAATTTAGGACTGTGGAGGCCCGGGAAGATGAAGAAAGTGGAGGCCCTTTCAAGATTCAATATTATTTTTATATATAAAAGACAAGTTTCCACTATAAAGATACATGCTATTTTTTTTTGTAATTTTTATGAAATCTTTTTTAATTTTCTGAGCGATGAGCAAAAAAAGTTTCAGAGGTGCCGTGGGATACCCGGACGGAACAAAATTCCTTTTTCTGCAATTCAATTCGTTTCTTTTTTTTTGTCTCTCAAGATCTTCTTTATATATTTTTACATTGGTTTTACGTTTTTTAAAAGTTTTTATGTAACTTGTGTTAATTTGTTAGCAAAATATTTCAAACTAAATTAGTACTATTATACTTCTTGATATCCGATTGAGCTGCAATTTTGTATACACCTTTAGTTCTGATGACAATACTATATGCAAAAAAATATAGATTTTTGTTGATTTTATTAGTGTATTCTCTCTCTCTGTCTCTAATTTGTATAATTTTTATCTAAATAATTTTTCCAATGCAAAAATTTAAAGTAAGGATTTAAATAAAAAAATTTCGAAATTCACATTTCAGATTTCTCTACAAGTGCAAAATTGAGTTCAGTTCAAATAAGTTGTGATTACGAAGAGTCTGGCGCCTCTCCAGAGATCTAAGAAACTTAATGCCGCTCAACCAAGCATCAAAGAGGTTAACAAAGCTGCTAGCTGAGGCAAAAAATAAGGAGATTTTTTTGCAGAAGTTGAACCAGGAAGTGTAGAATTAATGGAGCGCGACATGATACCTTTAAATATCAACAAGGAAAAGGTGCTGCTTCAGACATCAAATAGTACCTGATGTAAGTCTAGCGAAGACAAGACTCAGGATTTGATAGGCACCTTGAAGCAACTTTCACCGCATTCAATTTCTGCTTCGTCGCTGATGAACAAGAAATAGTCACGTTCATTGAATCTTCTTGTTAGATGGATTTGCCAATATGCCCAGTTCAACTTCAAGAAGTTCAAAATGAAATTCCACCTCTCAAGCCAAGCAAGTCTCCTGGATTTGATAAAATAGATGCTCTCGCCATCCCGATCCCTGCCCAACAAAACCTTGTTACTATTTGTCGCGATGCACGCCAAACCAGGTAAGCCAGAATACAAACCATGCTCCTACCGTCCAATTAGCCTGCTGGCTATTTTCTCGAAGATATTCGAGACGATGGACACATGGATTCAGTAGGTTACATGAAACAACTGAGCAATGTCACAACACATAATTGAAACATTCTAAGGCAAGGAGTATTGTTTTTTTTAAATGGATTTTATTTTGACAAAGTATGAATTGCTATTTAAACTGAAGAAAATCCTCACAGCACCTTACTATCTGGTTACCATGTCTTACTTTGACAAGAAGACGTTTTACGTCACATGTGGAGGTATGGAGTTGGATAAAAAATAAGTGAAGGCAATATGATGATAGCTAAATACGCTGATGATACACAGCCCTCCTATTAACTCATTCTGACCAAGGTAGAACTGAATCGCGATGATACTCTTTAGCATTTAGACAGGAAATTTAGAATTATGAATACCTGTTAACGTGAAAAAGTTTTTAAAAAGGAATCTGACGCTCTTTCAAAATAAAAGTTGTCACTTTTATTATACTCTTCACGTTAGTGAATAGCATTATAAGTTTTTCATGAAGTTTGTAACACACAGAAGGAGACATCACATAAAGTATATATATTTGTGGTCAGCTCGATGAGACGAGTTGATTTAGCCATGTCCGTCTGTTCGCACTCCTAGTTCTTCAGTTTTTTAGCTTGAGAGTTAAAATTTCGTACAAAGGTTTCTTTTTACCAAACGCCGGTCAAGTTCGTGAATCAGCCGAATCGGATCACTAGGTGGTACCTCCCATACAAAACCGCTTTTAAATTAATGATCTTATTAGAAAAAGTCTTTTATTTTTTGACTTATTGAAATGCAATTTGGAAACTATATGTTTCTGACCGATATCCCCCAACCATAGAAATTTCAGGACCCTTGGGGGGTTACCCCCCATACAAACCTGGATCCAAATTCAGGTTCTTTTTAGAAAAACTTTTTAGTTTTTTTTTACTATGGAACTGAAATTGGGACACTATAAGTATCCACCTACCTTCTTAATTTCAAGACTCTCGGACTTTTATAAGGGCATAGCCAAATATAGTTTTTTATATTTTATTTTTTTTTCTTAGTATAACTATCAAACAAACACAACTTTTCCCAAGCTGTCTTAATATTTTCTTTAACCTTTCACTTCCTCAATTTAACCGCTCTATTTGAAACTTTTGATAATATTATTTATTTTATTTGGTTCTCCAAACATTAATGATTTAAAATTCAAAGGAACAATTTAAAGTTTGTCTTGATATTCTTTCAAGGCGTTGCACTTCTTGTGATTGTATATTTCCTTGTTTGGACTACCCGGTTGCGCCGTTGTAAATAAAGGTATGGTTCAATTGAGTAATGAGTAAGTTCTGAATCTTTATTATAATTTTAAAATAAAAGAAAACTCGGAGACGCACACATATGTGCCAATGACCATCGGGTTCTTCATATTGCACAGCAACTACAACGTTGCTATCACAATATGTTACCCAATAACTGACTAAGATTATTTGAGTTATTGAATTCAAATGATATTTCGTAACTCGGCATCCACTAAAACAGTCGAGACAATGTCTGACCGTACATAAGAAAGAGGAGGGGTAACTCTCGCAATGCCAATATTTACCCATCTTATAAATCGTTATACCTAGCTAAGAGGAAGTGTTATCCTAATGATGTAAAGACAACAAAATATTCCGCAGAAGTTACCCTTCAAGTCATGATAGATCACACAGCTTCTAGGCTCATCGAAGCAAATCCTGAAAATTTTGAAAATATAGAGCACGAAAATATTACTGAATTAATCGCTATATATAAATGGTGCTGTGATGGAAGCAGTGGACACTCGACATATCAACAAAGATTTAGCGATCCAGGAAAGAATATGGCCGATGAGCACTTGTTTACAGTTTGAATTGTTCCATTACAAGTGCTACTAAGAACAACAATTTTGTAGAAAATTTCTCGGCCATCATCAATACGTTTTTGTCGCCCAATTAAAATTGCATCTAAAAAGGAAACAGGCGAGTAAGTACGTGCAGAGGTGGAGAATATGCAAGAGCAAATTAAAAAAAAGTTGCTCAATGCTTTTCGAGATTACACTTATGATACAGCAGATAAATTTGTGAACAAATACACATGGTTTCATATGCCCAGTTCCCTTCATAAAATATTAATTCATGGAGCCGACTAATTGAAAATGTTTCGGTTGCAATTGGCATGATGTCAGAAGAAGCCTTGGAAGCAAGGAATAAGGACGCTCGAAGCTACCTTCTGCATCACACACATAAAAATTCGCGACTGCATACCATAGAGGATTTGATGCATACTTTGTTGTTTACATCGGATCCACTAACATCCACTCTATCAAAAAATGCATCCACCTGTTCACGCAAGAATTGTAAATTGGATTCCAAAGCCTTAAGTCTGTTATCGGATTCAAATATAGAATCCTCACAAGAATATGACTCAGGTTTTGTATGGGAGGTAACCACCACCTAACCCCCCCCCCCCCCCCCCGCTCCTATTGGTCCAATTTGGCTGATTCACGAACTTGATCGGCGTTTGGTAAAAACAAACCTATGTACAAAATTTCAGCTCGCTAGGTCAAAAACTGAAGGAGTAAGGAGACTAGTAAATCAACTAGTCTTATAGAGCTGATCACAAATATATATACTATATGTGGCCTGAGATGTTTCCTTCTGTGCGTTACAAACTTCATGACAAACTTATAATACTATTCACTAACGTGAAGAGTATAACTAGACGGACATGGCTAAAACAACTGCGTGAAGAGTATAAAAAAGGTTTTTTTAATTTTTAATAAAAAAATATGTCTTATTAGGGTTCCGTACCCATAGGGAACTAACGGGACCCTATTACTAAGCTTACAATGTCCGTCCGTCCGTCTCCTGCTCTATCTCATAAACCGTAAAAGGTAGAGAGTTGAAATTTTCACAGAGTGTGTAATTCACTTGAGTGTAGAACGACAAATACTACATTTTTAGAAGCATTGTTCTTTCTTGCAAAAAATCTTGTACGATGGTACGGAACCTTCCGTGTGCGAGTCCGACTCACACTTGGCTTTTTTTTATACATATTTTGATAAGTACGATAATTTTGGTCCAGTTCCGATAATTTTACGCTGTAGGTACGATAATTGCCTTACTTTTGGTTGGAAACCCTGATGACAAATAGGTCTGAAATTTTCAATTAAATGATAATTCTTGGCTCTATTAGGGACATTTCACCTTTTGATGGTGATATTGCGTACTTTTATTGAAACTGTAGAACAAATCATTATATTTATTAGGGTTACCGACAAAACACCCTATGGACAATTGCTTCTTAGAGCAATTCGAAATAAAATTGTCGGTAGGGCCAATGATGAACTTAAGGCAGCAGTAGTACCATTAAATTGGGATATAATCAAAGATAATTTTTTGAAAAACTGTTCTGATAAAAGAACACAATCGACAATAGTACACCAAGTAAAAACCTTGACTAGTGAAAATAAATCACTGCGGAACTTTTATGATAACATTATAGAACTTCAAACTGCTTTTTCTAGTAATCTCCAAATTACGGAAAAAGATGAAAAGACGACTCAAGGGAAAGAAGAACTATTTAATAAAATGTGTTGAGAAACCTTTCTTACAGGATTAAGGGACCCATTAGTTCCAACAATCAGAGCGATGAGGCCAACTACTTTAGATTAACCGACCTATTCTCAAGGCAATGACAAAAAAAATTATGTCTGTTAACACCTAACATACAATTAACTCGCTGTTAATTGTTTTTTGCGGTGTCAAGGAAAGCTCTTACGCAAACAATTTAACATCATTTGCTGAGGAGGTGTTAATATGTTTGTGAGAAAAAATGTTAATTTGTGTGCATTGTCATCGCTCTGTAAAATGGATAATCTTTCGATTTGTTGATTTCTCGCGGAAATTTTAAAATACAACTATGCAAAAAGGAAATATGATAAAATCATTGCGTGATCATAGTGATCCATTTTCAATGCAGGACAATAGTTTTGTGAAAAATTATCGGCTTCCAAAAATATTGTGCCATCAATTGCATACATTTGCAAAAAAAATCAAAATCAGAAAAAAAAATAAAAATATTCAGAATTACTCGGAGAACCACATGCTTTCATTTTTGTATAAGATTTTTTTTATAAAATATTTTATATTTTCAACATATTTTCATTTTCTGCTAAGTTGGCAAACCTGCATAAACTAAACTTTACTGACTGGTAACATACACTTTACAGACTGGTGTTAAAAAAGTTTTTTTAACAGCGCAGCTTTCAACTTGTGCAAGAATCGCAAAAATGATAATAGCTTACTTTATATGAGGTGTCAACGGAAACACAAAAATAGGTCGGTTAGCATTCTAATATTGTCAGAAAGAACAGAGCATTTATTTTCTTAATAAATCCACTATAAAAACTAATAATCCAAGAAACAATAATGCATCATGGTACCAATCAGATAGGGTACGACAAAATTATCGTAATAAACCTTATAATACACGCCTTAACAATAATAGCCCTAATAACAATAATAATTTCAATACACGCCCTTACAATATCAATAATTTTAATAACAATAATAATACTGAACTTCCTTCGACATCCATACAGGCAATTATGCCTCCCAAACGAGAAATGGACAGTAATTCGGGACAAACAAATTTTAAGAGATCCCAAGTATCAAATTTTTCGAGAAACATCTACCAAAAATTTCATAACATTGAAGAAAATCCAGAAGCAATAGGGAATGAGGAAAAACTATGCAACATAAAATCAAATCACCAACAGATTACTTAGATAGGGAACAATTTAATACCTCATTACCTTACATTTTGATAAACTCACCATTTGGTAGGCCCCTTCGGTTTTTAATCGAAACTGGAGCCACAGCTTCTCTTATAAATCCGGATTATGGAGAAACACATTTTCAAAAAGAACTCCAATTCAAAATTAATACTCCCAATTTTAGTCAATGTAAAAGACGGTGATTTTATAACAAATGACATCAGATTATCCAAACATTTAATTATTTCTGCTGGGTTATACACCGCAAACAATTTTCAAGCATATATGGAAGTCACTAATAATTGAACGGATGAATTATTTTGTGTCGAACAAAATCTTCGGGTGGAATCATAAGATTCTTCAATGTATGATGAATTCCATCACTTTACCTAAAAACCATTACCTGACTATTATAACAATAGTATAGTAATGAAATTAGAAGAACTGACCATCTTAACAAAGAGGAAATACAGGAATTAGCTAAAATTTGGAATGAGTTTGCAGATATTTTTCACAAGTCAGATGATTCACTTACTTTCACTTATGAAATTAAGCATAGAATCTATAGGTAACCGATTCTAAATATAAATGAGGTATTAGACAAAATAGGTAAAATTACTTATTTTATGACACTGGACTTAACAATTGGTTTTCATCAGATCGAAACGCACGATTCTGGTATTAAAAAAACGGCCTTCACGGTAGAAAATGGGCATTACGAATTCGTTCGTATGCATTTTTGTCTTAAAAATGCCCCTGCCACTTTTCAACGTGTTATGGATAACGTATTAAAAGATTTAATCGGTGATACTTGATTGGTTTTTCTCGACGGTATTATAGTTTTTTCTACATCCCTTCAAGAACATACAGAAAAGTTACAGAGAGTTTTCGAACGATTGAGATCAGCCAATCTCAAAATACAGTTGGACAAATCAGAATTTCTTTGGAAAGAAATGGATTTCTTAGGCCACGTATAATAGTTACATCAGAGGGTATTAAACCTAACCCTAATAAAATCTCAGCAATAAAAAGTGTTCCAATTCCTAAAACAGTAACTCAAATAAAGTCTTTCCTGGGAATTATGGATTATTATAGGAAATTCATACCAGACTTTGCTAAACGAACAAAGCCACTGACTAGATGTCTCAAGAGTAAATCCAAAATAATATGCATCCTGATTTTTCCAAACCATTTATTCTAACGACAGATGCTAGTCATTTTGACTTAGGAGCAATCTTATCCCAAGGTCGCATAGGGAGCGACAAACCAATTTGCTTCGCAAGCCGCACACTAACGTACACGGAAATAAACTATGCTACCATAGAGAAAGAAATGTTAGCAATTATTTGGGCCACTAAATACTTTCGACCCTATCTATTCGGTGTCAAATTTACCATAGTAACTGATCACCAACCGTTAACCTGGTTGATGAATTTAAAAGAGCCTAATTCTAAATTGATACGTTGGAGGCTCAAACTAACAGAATATGATTTCGAAATCATTCACAAAGCAGGGAAAGCAAATACTAACGCAGATGCGTTAAGCAGGGTTAGAATTGATGTTAACGTAAATGATACATCAAACCATGGAACTTCGGGAACAACAGTCCATTCCACACAAGAAAACCTCGACGACGGATTCCCTATTTCAGAAAGAGTTTTCAATGAGTTTAACCTTCAAATCCTATTAAAAAAAGATAGAAATCTAAGTATCAAAGTTGAAGTTCCTTTCGAAAACAAACTCAAACGTATAATTTGCGAACCTGTATTAAATGAAGATATCATTCTTAAAATTCTGAAAAAATACTTTAAACCAAATAAGGTAGTCGCTCTTAACACCACTTATGAAATCTTTAAAATAATTTAAGAAACTTATTCCAAATTATTTGCTGCAACCAACATGTATAAACCAATACGTTGTACATAAGTCGTTCAAGACATTATTGGTTTTGACCAACAAGAAGAATTAATAAGGGACTATCATATACTAACTACTTTCTATCCCACACGACTTTCCCCCCCAGAGCCCGCGCGAGCTGGGGTCTATTATAAACCGATCAAGACTGGGTGTCGACCACAAGTCACTTTGGTACTGAACTACTGGATTTAGTAGACATGCAATTAATTGACTACTATACGGCTACAGACCTAATGTCATCAGCCATTTATACTAATCATCATGCACTATAAATATACATTTAAATAAAGTGTGCGAAATTAAGTTAAATAGTTAATAGAATGCTATGTGTTAAGGAGAGTTAAGAGATTAGATTTTAGCTGATCGGAAGAAATAGAATTAGATGTCATAGTATAGATTGTATGATTGACTTAAAACACGAAAAAGATCATGCTGCAAATAAGTAGTATTACATGTACCAACAATTATAGGAGAATAATTCCTTGTAACCCGAGAAGGAACATTAAAATTAATACCACGAAGCAAAGAAGGGAAAAAGATGCTGCCTACAATTAGATTGTGCAAGAATGTGACACCATGACTGTATAATTTAGGGAGGCGGATTAATTTAAGACGGTTTTGGTAAGATGGAAGACTTATACTAAGATCCCAGTTGCGGAGTGCAAAAAGCAAGAATTGCTTTTGAACGGACTCAATACTATTACTATACTTTTTAAACTGTGGATCCCATACACACGATGCGTCTTCAAGTATTGACCTAACCAAAGAAGTGAATAATAATTTGTTGGTGTAAAGATCATTAAACTCTTTAGACCAACGTTTAATGTATCCCAATACACCTTTAGCTTTACAGGTGATACTAGAGATATGCGACCCAAAATGCAGTTTTGGATCCATCAACACACCCAGATCACTGAATTGTGTGACGCGTTCAAGAGTGTGATCATTAATGTGGTAGCTTTTTACAATTTCATTTTTACGGTAAAAGAACATAATTTTACATTTGTCATAAATGTATAAAGCTAAAATTATGAAACATGTAAAATAAAAACAAAATGTACTTATCACTTAAAAAAATTAAATGAAAATACCTCAAACATAAATATTAAAACTTTTAAAATTGATGCACCACTAACTAACCCGAAAACACCATCAAATTAAGTTTTGCACAACAATAAAAACAGTATTAATTACAAATCGAAGTAAAAAAAAGTAAAAATTTAAATATTTGTTAGAACAAAAATAAACACGTCCATTCTCTTTGAACTACAGATTATTGAAAAACAAATAATAACAATCATCGGGGTATTGATGAAATATTCCTACATCTAAAAAGAGATTACTTCTTTCCATTTATGAAGAACAAAATATCTCAAACCAAACTCCTTTAGGGGTCGTACCTACATATATAATAAAACAGTTCAATTTAATAATGAACATGACTATCTTTCAAAATAACAGGAATACCAAGAACAGCTGTATCCACATATTAAAGACAAATTACAAAAAACCGTAAAAGACTGAACAGAAAAACTTAATCAAAATAGGACAATTCCTAAAAGACTGGTGGAAGCAAAGGAAACAGACGTAATAAATTAACACCTCGATTTATCCAGAATGAAGTCTTAGAAGACAATAATATTACATTAAAAACAAAAAGGGAACAAAAATTACATAAATCAAAAATAAAACGTAAAATAAAATCCAATAACACAAACTAACAAATACATATTGTATATCTATACAGGTCATGGTGTACCAGTCAGCGAATAACTATTCTTCCTATTAATAGAAATACTTCTCTCGTGGAAATTAAATTGGGCCCTGCGTGATCAATATCGAACTAGAAAAACCTAATTCATATCATTAATTTCGAAGACTATACTAACGCAGTAGAAAATATAAGTTATACAATAAAATTAATTAATTACATTAATGACTTAACAACTTTAGAAGTAAAAATTAACCAACTAAAATCTAAACCAAACACTTTATTGCCAATAAAACGGCAAAAAAGAGGAGCCATAAATGGCATAGGGACTATAATAAAAATTATAACAGGTAACATGGACAGTAACGATAAGCAGCAAATTGCTGATGAAATTCCAAAAAAAATTATCGATTTTCACAAATATTGTGCCATCAATTGCATACATTCGCAAATACGAAAAAGATAAAATCAGGTTTGTCAACTTGGGGAAAAAATCAAATTCAGAAAAAAAAATTTTAAATAGTCAGAATTACTCGGAGAACCCCTAAAAAACACGTTTTCATTTTTGTTTATTATACTCTTCACGGGAGTGAATAGTATTTTAAGTTTGTCATGAAGTTTGTAACACACAGAAGGAGACATCGTATATATATTTACGATTAGCTCGATGAGACGAGTTGATTTAGCCATGTCCGTCTGTTCGCAACACTAGTCCCTCAGTTTTTGAACTAGAGAGCTTAAATTTTGTTAATAGGTTTCTTTTTACCAAACGCTGAAGTTCGTGAATCAGCCGAATCGGACCACTAGGGGGGTACCTCCCATACAAACCCACATTAAATGACAAACTTATAAAGAGTAATTGTACAATATAGTGCCACTTAAACTGTGTTCTTTGTTGATACTCAAACTGTAACAGAGAGAATATAGTGAAGCTACGCATAAGTAAACAATAATGTAATATTTCTGTATACTCAAAACATCTTCTAAGACCATTTCAGACAATAGGAGTCGTTGGCCGAGGGTGCTAAGGCGTCGGTTGAGTGGTTGAGTATATGCACAATATTGCGTATGTCAGCTCGCTCATGTCATAGGTTTGATACCCAGTTATTTTTTACAAGTAATTTTTTTTTTTGTATCTATTTATTTATTTTTATTTTTTTAAACATTGAGAGAAACTTACAATAACACAATAAGAATAAAAAAAAAAAGTTCCATGAAGAGTATTCGGCATAGCCAAATGTAGTCTTTTTTGGGTTCCGTACCCATAGGGAACTAACGGGACCCTATTACTAAGCTTACAATGTGCGTCCGTCTGTCCGTCTCCTGCTCTATCTCATGAACCGTAATATGTAGAGAGTTGAAATTTTCACAAATTGTGTAATTCACTTGTATGTAGAACGACAAATACTAAAAATATTTATTTTTAGAAGCATTGTTCTTTAATTTAACCTTTAGTTTAAAAATTTTTTGTTTTTTGTAATATACTTTGAGCTGTTAATTGTAGTATACTTTTAGGCTATTAAATATAAACATAATTTTATATTTTAAGAAAAAAATCTTGTACGATGGTACAGAACCCTCCGTGTGCGAGTCCCACTCACACTTGGCTGATTTTTTTATATATTTTTTCTTATTTTTGTTTATTTCTCTTTTTTTTTTGTAATTAATTTATTTTGGTTTAACAACACATAATTCATCGAAAATACTTACTTTATAGCTTATGATAAGAATATAATTAATTATTATGAAAACAAATGTTCTTTTATTGGAAATGAATTTTTTTGTAAAGACCCAACATTTTGTCAGAATTTTAATGAGTCAAAATGTTTAGGCAATATCATAAAAAATGACAAACCCATTTGTCACACCCAAAATAAAAATACAATAGATAAATTGTTGAACCCTGAACCAAATTTCCTTTCTCTATTTGATTTTAATATAACTGCTTTTTATACAAATTGTGGTAATACGAGTATATCACAATTAGAAAATACTACAATAATTTACTTTGAAAATTGCTCTATTCATATTAATAACAAAATATTCGATACAGAAACAATTTTAAAAAAATCAGCCAAGTGTGAGTCGGACTCGCACACGTAGGGTTCCGTACCATCGCACAAGATTTAACACAATGTATGCAAATTTTTTCCTCTGTCTGAAGTTATGTAAAATTAATTTACTTTTGTTTATTTTACAAAAGTGAAGTATTCAACAGCCTAAAAGTATACTACAAAAAAAATAAACAAATATTAAACAAAAGATTAAATAATAAAGCTTCTAAAAGTGTGCGCAGTGCATATTGAAGCAAACGTTTCTTGTATGGGGACCCCTATATTTATTTAACTTTATTTTATTTTTAGTATTTTCCGCTCTACACAAAATTGAATTACACACTCTGTGGAAATTTTAACTCTCTACCTATTACAGTTCATGAGATAGAGCCAGAGTCGGACGGACTGCGGCAGCTTAGTAATAGGGTCCCGTTAGCACCCTTTGGGTACGGAATCCTAAAAATTAAAAGATCGAAATAAATTTTTTTGAGCAGACTAAAGAAAATGCAATCAAAGTAACAAAGCAGATTTATTTAAGCCAATTGCATTTGGCAAGAATAAAACAAAACGAAATCATTAAAAATTATACAACTAACGCAGACATAAATAATATTGTTATATATTGTATATTAAGTATAAGAACTTTAATATCAATTTTAATGATAAATAATTTTATATAAGAAATAAGAAAACTATTGTATATGTTGTCACCACGCTCAATGTACCAATGACCACAATTTCAGATATTACATCATTGTGGCCATCGCTCCATTCTAGAGGTGGGTTGGGGGAGAGGTTCCCCTCTTCTTTCTAATGTACGGTCAGACACTGTCTCGACTGTTGGAGTGGATGTCCAGTGATGAAATGTCCTTTGAGTACAATAACTCAAATGATCTTAGTCAGCAAATGGGTAACATAGTAATATAGCAACAATGTAGTTGCTGTGCAATATGGAGAACCCGACGAAAATTGTTGGAGGAGATGAATTGCCAATTAGGGAAAATATGTACATTGAATTTTGCTATCGATAAATGGAAATATTTTGTACATGTGTATATTGATTTCACTATCGGTTTAATTGTTACAGTATGTAAATGTGTACACTTAGCTTAAGAATATATAGTATTTGAAATTTACTTGCAAATCAACTATTAAAGATACTATACATAAAATTGACTTCTGTGCTATTTGTAGTTACAACGGGTGTGAATTGGAAAAAGGTTCAGTGAAAGACTGAACATAAAATTGTGCGAACGTGACAGGACACATTCATCATCGGCCAATTCACCACAGGGAGAGCATCTACCCGAAGATCATCGCTGGAGGAAACTTCGTCTGCCACGAGGGATCTTAGCTGGAGAACCAAGCATCTGTGAGAATCGATTATCGTTGGAGAGCGTAGAATCAGCGCACTACTCAAACCGTAATTACCACAAAATCGTGGAAATCGTGAGTACATAACGAAATATGCATACATACATAACTGAAAATAACTAGCATAACGAAAAAGAAATATATGTACATAAGTGCGTTTGAAGGGCAACCACGCAGCTGCATTTATTAAATTCTCTTTTCCGTGATCTTCGTTGACAAATTGTTGATATCATCTTTGATCATTTGCTGTGGTTGTTTTTGCTAAGTACCACTACATGCTGTTTTTGCTATTGTGTTAAGTTGATCGCTTTGATTTACTTCTACAGTTTAAATTTGTTGCGTGTTAAACACAAGTAATTGCTTTTGTTGTTCTTGTGTGTGAGCTGTTCGCTAGTGCTTCTCTATTGTAATTCTACATAATTCGCAATTTGCAAAGTCCCCTTGGGTGTAACAGTTGTCATTGAATTTGAGTTTGGAAGCGACATTTAATTTGTGCTGGTGACGTCATCGATGTTACTGTTTTCTCTTTCATAATGAGTGAAGGCGAGAAATTGTGTGCTGGAGAGATAATCGACTCAAGGTCAGTAGCATGAGTAAAGCTGCGTCTTCAGCGAACGACTTATAGTAGAACATAAAGAATTTAATGGAAAGAGTAGTAAATGAAGAAGAAAGGACAGACATATCTGTACTGGAATGTAATATGCAGATATTAGAATCGTTCTTCAATCAGGTTTGTGTTTTGCAGACAAAAATAGAAGATCTCAATGCAGCAGATAGTGAGCGTGTGAAGATTGATGAGTTATTTATGTGGGTAGGTGTTTATACATATTCGTAAGCACAAAGACGCAAACAGCAACGACGACAATAAGAACAAAAACCGATAGTCAAGAAGAAGAAGAATGACGATAACAACGACGATGATGATGATGACGATGATGATGTTGATGACGATGACGACAAATAAGAGAAACAGCAGCGAGTCTGCTGAGAGATCATTGAGGATTGTGAGCTCAATGCGAAAAGACGTGCAAACGACAATCAACGAGTAATGAGGGATGTTAACGTATAACATTGAAATACACATTAAAATAAGTGAAACTAAATACAAATTTAAAATAAGTAAAACTATATATAAACATTAAAATAAAACTAAATAGAAACATAATAAAAACCCACATTTTGGGGGCTCGTCCGAGATCAAAATGACAGAGAAATTAAAAAAAAAAAATATGTTTTTTCATTGTTTTCGCATTAAAAGAAAATTAAAATGGCGTGTCAGATGAAGAAGACGATAAAGAAAACGATGAAGACTACGAAAACGTGTCGAGCGACAACATCAATGTGCCGACAACATGCAGTGGAAAAATACCAACGACGACAGACGCACCACAGAATCAAATCAGAACACAAAGAAAGACGGACGTCAATGCGCGAGCAGCAGCGCCACGCTTCGCCATCAGTTTTAGAGACATAGAAGACAGCATACAAACGTTTGATGGCACTAACACAGTCTCAATTGAGAATTGGATAGAGGAATTTGAAGAGCAGGCGACGTTAATGGTATGGGATGACACACAGAAACTTATATTTGCAAAGAAATCAATTACTGGCAAAGTTATTCATAAAGAGTGAAAGAGGAATAAATACGTGGCAAAAATTGAAGATCGCTCTTTTGAATGAGTTCAAATCGACGGCAAGCAGTAAGGTGATCCATGCGCAGTTGTGTGAGAGTAAGAGAGAAGCTAAGGAGAGTGCACACGAATACTTTTATAGGATGAAAGATATTCCTTCGCGTGGAAGTGTTGAAGATGATATACTCATCCAATACGTCATCGACGGCATTGACGAACTCTCTGTAAATATAGCAATTTTGTATGGTGCAAAAAATATGAATGATTTCAAAATAAAATTGAGAGATTATAAGACTATGCACAAGTCAAAAAATAAAAGCACTAACATTATTGAAAAGAAAAAAGATGGTTTAAACAATAATTTGAAGGTTGGCAAAAAAGAAACAACATGTTTTAATTGTGGCAAAAGAGGACATAGTCAGCAAATTGTGAACATAAAGGAAAAGGCAGAAAATGTTTTAAGTGTAATCAATTTAGCCACATATCGAAAGAGTGTAAAACAAAAAATGAAAACATTTCAAATATATGTCGTGTACAAAACAAACCAAATTTCACGAGCAAAGAAGTTGTGTTGCAAAACAGAAAGTGTTTCACCTTATTCAATACAGGCAGTAAATTCAATTTAGTGCGCAAAGACTTATGCAACGAATTAAATAAGCCAATGTTGAATGACTGCAACTTGTATTTAATCGGGATCGGTAGTGACCGTAATTGTTTGGACATAAAACTTAACGAGGAAATCTGTATAAACGTTAAAAATGAAGTGCAACAAATCGTATTAGATTATAAACCTAATAAAACCAAATCTACTAATGTCGAAATGAAAATTACACTTAAAGACGAATCAGCAGTATTTTCCCGTCCACGGCGTTTTCCAATAGCAGAAACAAGTATAATCGATCACGAAATCAATGAATGGTTACGAGATGGCATAATTGAGGAATCTGATTCGGAGTTCACAAGTCCAGTGGTACTAGTAAAGAAAAGCGACGGTTCTCCAAGACTTTGCGTTGATTATAGGCGTATTAATAAGGTAATTATTGAAGATCATTACCCTTTGCCTTTGATTGATGAGCAGCTGGACAGACTTCAAGAAGCAAAGGTGTTTAGTACAATCGACTTGAAGAATGGATTTTTCCACGTACCGGTTGCTGAGTCTAGCAGGAAGTTTACATCATTTGTTACCCAGAACGGTCAATACCAGTTTAAAAGAGTTTCTTTTGGTCTATCAAATTCACCAGGAGTATTTAAGGGGCATGTCAACGCTGTTTTTCGACCACTGACTGGTAAAGGAATCGCGTTACCGTATGTTGATGACGTAATCATCCCAGCCAAAGAAGAAAAAGATGTACTGGAAAACCTAAAAGAAGTGATGAAAACCTGTTGTGAGTATGGTCTAGATTTAAACCTTAAGAAATGCCAATTTTTGCAGAAGCGAAAAAGTTTTTGGGCCATATCATTGAACATCAGAAGCTGTATGCTTCACCAGAAAAAATTGATGCTGTTTCAAGGTTTAAGACACCACAGTCGTTAAAGCAACTTGAGAGCTTTTTGGGTCTGACCGGATATTTTAGAAAATTAATTGCTCTTTACGCAAGTATTGCTAAACCACTAACTGATTTAACAAAAACCAATGCAAAATTTAAAATGGGACCGGAAGAATAAAATGTTGTTGGAGTTTTGAAAAAACTATTAACTTTAAATCCCGTTTTAGCGATATACAATCAACGGTACGAAAGTGAACTACACACAGATGCATCGATAGACGATTTTGGTGCTGTACTTATGCAAAAATCACCAGATGACGACCAATGGCACCCAGTCTATTTCATGAGCAAAAAGACGACTGATGCTCAGCGTAATTTCACGAGTTACGAACTGGAAATTTTGGCAATTATTGAGGCTGTAACGAAGTTCAGGGCTTACCTGTTGGGCATTTATTTCAAAATCATAACAGACTGCAATGCATTCACGAAGACTTTAGAAAAACAAAATTTGTGTACCAGGGTGGCACGATGGGTTCTACTGTTCCAGGAATTCAATTATGAAGTTGAACATCGATCTGGTAGCCGAATGTTGCACGTGGATGCACTTAGCCGATACCCAGTATTGATGATAAGAGACCAAAACATTATTATTGGCATAGAACAGGAGCAAACCCAAGACGAGCATCTGAAGGCAATTAAGAAGATAATCGACGAAAGCAAACAACCATACGATGATTACTTCAGTAAATCGGGAATTCTTTACAAATTAATCAATTACAAATTAATCAATGATGTTCAGCTAGTTGTTGTACCGAAAGATATGCAGAGACAAATCATTGGCAAGCCCACGACAGAGGTCATTTCGCGCTTAAAAAAACAAAGAAGCTGATATGCAACGAGTATTTTATTCCGAACATCGACGATAAAATACAGAGATACATAGACTATTGCATAACGTGTAAACTCAATAACCGGAAGCAGGGGAAACAAGAAGATCTTCTTCATCCTCTACAAAAAGAAGAAGTACCACTTCACACGTATCACATCGATTTCTTGGGTCCGTTGGAGTCAACAAACAAAAATTATAAACATATACTTGCAGTAATTGAGGCGTTTACTAAATTTTGTTGGCTCTATCCTACAAAATCAACGACAGCAAATGAGGTATCCGCAACCAGAGTGTTATATTTGAGAATCCAACTTGCATAATCAGCGACAGGGGTGCTGCTTTCACCTCACAAGATTTTATCACCTACTGAAATGATGAAAATATAAGACCAATCAAGACTACTACCGGTTTGCCAAGAGTTAACGGTCAAGTCGAAAGACTCAACGCTTTAATCATCGCAGTTCTTTCAAAGCTCAGTATTGACGATCCAACGAAGTGGTATAAATACGTTGATAAAGTACAACAAGCCATTAATTCGACGTTTTCAAGAAGTATCAATACCACAAAATTTGAACTGTTGATTGGTGGAAAAATGCGGTCTAAAGAAGATAAACAGCTACAAGATTTGATCAACGAAGAGACAGTAGCCATTTATAACGAAAACCGTAATGACATCCGTTCGAAAGCTAAAGCACAAATATTAAAACTACAAGCAGAAAACAAAAAGACATACAACAGACGACGTAAAATCGCAAGACAGTACAACATTGGTGACCTGGCGGCCATACGACGGCCACAATTTGGCAGCGGACTCAAACTGAAGCCGAAGTATTTGGGCCCATACCGTATTGTCAAAATCAAGCAGAATAACGCATACGATATTCAGAAAGTTGGGAATTCTGAGGGTCCTAAGAATTCTTCAACGTGTGCTGAATATCTAAAACATCCTACGAAAGCGACGATGATGTTAACGAAGTATTTGGGGCGAATACTTAAGCAGGATGGCTGAATGTGGGGTAGGTGTTTATACATATTCGTAAGCATAAAGACACAAACAGCAACGACGACAATAAGAACAAAAACCGATAGTCAAGAAGAAGAGAAACGACGATAACAACGACGATGATGATGATGACGATGATGATGTTGATGACGCTGACGACAAACAAGAGAAACAGCAGCGAGTCTGCTGAGAGAGCATTGAGGATTGTGAGCTCAATGCGAAAAGACGTGCAAACGACAATCAACGAGTACTGAGGGATGTTAACGTATAACATTGAAATACACATTAAAATAAGTGAAACTAAATACAAATTTAAAATAAGTAAAACTATATATAAACATTAAAATAAAACTAAATAGAAACATAATAAAAACCCACATTTATATCTACAAAATCGTTTATATTGACAACTATAAATAAGCTTCGTTGTAATCAAACGCAAGATTTAAATTTCTTGAACAGTACTTCCAATGTTACACAATCTGTATTTACAAATTTAGTTGATAAGGATCCGCTCATATCAACTACAGACATACTTATTTAATTATTTGCTAAATTGATTGTCAGGACCTGCACTTGAAGTGATACAGGCATATCAGGTTATATGATATAAAATTTCAAAGTTATTATCTGTGAGCATTGTTGTTGCGAAACCAACCTGTTATTAATCAGTGATTCAGTACCGTTTTCTGTTTCTTTCTGGAGGATTTGACTTTGCTTTGGGCTTTTTTGATTTTTTGTGCGCTATTCACTTACAGTGTGTGCTATTAGTATCTGAATTTTTTCATAAAATAAATTTTTCATAGAATTTTTTTTTTTTTTTAATGTTATTTATTTTTTTATTATTTTTTTCGTAAATATGTTTTGTTGTAATCCTCCATGTAAAAATAAGAATACTTTCGATGTTGATTCTCTACGCGCAGTACGTTGTTGGCTGTGCGACAATTTTTCACACTTGAAGTGTGCGTGACTGAACGGCCGTGACCATGAAAAGATTATCAGCAGATCCAAAACATTTTGTGGCAGTTTGACGTGGTGTTGCCCATCCTGTTCTAAGCGACAGGTTGATTTTTCGGCAAATGTATCGTAGTATACGTGACAATTTTATCATAATGAATAGTGCTGTAAAGTAACAATCGTTTGATTTTGATTCGAGCACTGATTAACTCATACTCACTAAATATCAGTTTGATTCACCTCCTTCCCTTCTCTTATTATCACCTTCTCCTATGGGATATCACGCTTCCCCCAACTACCTTCCACCACTCCTTTTGTTCCTGCCACAATTGCCTCTCCAGCCGATCCTACCTCGACTCCTGTGCTGCCTGTAATACAGGTATCCTCCTCCAAACGTTCTAGACCCGTTTCTTCTCCACCTCCGTCGAACACTTTGTGGACAAAAACAGGAATGTTGCCATCAATGCTTCTAAGCTGTCAAGACCTAATATTTCGAGGAATGATGTCGTCAATGGTGGTAGGAGTATACCCCATACCTCAATTGTACCTTTACCCGACGATTCCAACCAGGCCTCTACTTCATCAATATTACATGCGGCAACCCTAGAACCTTTACCAATATCGCCATCTTTGAATGTGGATTCACCACCTATCTTGTCGGTAGTGGCCCCTCGGAAACATATTTTCCTATCAAGACTGTCTTATGATACTACCCGTGATGACATTAACAGGTATATTGCTTCTAAGACTAATGTGAAGGTTAGTGTTCAAAAATTCAATTTTTCACAACATAGGGATATTTCGTCGTTCAAGATTAGTGTGCCTTACAAATGATTCGACGAAGTTTGTGATGCGCAATTCTGGCCTCCAAATATGGTTGTTCGTGAATTTAAACATAAGAGTAGGAATAGACCTAGTACTGTTAGGCTTCCAGTACTTACTAGTTCACCTTCGGCTCCAAGCTCGGCTCCAAAAAACTAGCTTCCTGTCTTCATCATATCTCTTTAATATATTAAAATGTTAGAGGCTTATTGTCCAAGCTTAACAATTTGTATAGGTATAGTTTCTCCTTTGAATCTGATGTTATAGCGTTTTCCGAGACATGGCTTCACTCTGGTATTCTTAGTAATGAAATTTTCTGTTCAAATTTCATTACATATAGAATAGATCGCCCTATTCGACACGGAGGTGATGCCCTCATGGCTGTTATCTCTAACCTAAGATCAGAATGGGTTGATCTAAACTGTTCAGCCAATATTGAGTTTATTTGCGTGAGGTTATTTTTGCCTCATGAATCTGTTTATATATCGTGTTCTTATATTCCACCTAATTCCAATTTGGAAACATATGTGTCATACTAGTGCCATTAACTCTGTCAATAACATTATTCGGGACCATTACTCTTTTATCATGCTTTTTTGATCTCCCATTCATTTCAAGTTCCTTTTTTGGTATCTCGAAGAATCTCGTTCCTTAAGCACAACATGATTTCTTGAACACACTGTTTGAAAATTCCTTGTTTCAAATGAACTCTTTAGTAAATCATTGCAATAGATCACTTGATCTTGAGTTTAGTGATGATTCTGCTAGTACTTCTTTGTCAAGATGCCAACCTTTAAGTATTTCTGAGAATACTAACCATCTAACTTTGAAAATATCCCATTCTGTAACCCGTCCTGTTTCAGACTCTACATCTTCTTCTATGCGTTGATTATACATTCGCAAAGTGAACTTTGCCCAACTTAATGAAGTCTTTCTCGGAATAGATTGTTCTTTTTTGTACAATTGCAGTGATATGACTACTGCTATTAATATTTTCTATGAAGTGATATACAATATATTTGATGCCTATGTTCCCTATAATGCTGTTTCGAAAGTGTCATATGAACCACCTTGGTTTACAAGAAGACTTTCTAACCTGAAAACCATTAAGTCGAGGCTATATAAAAAATTTAAGAGTTCTGGCTCTTCTATTGCTTTTGCCAACTTTTGTGTGGCCCGGGCTAATTTTCTTTCGTTAAATAACCTTTGTTATAATAACTATCTCACACGTTTTAGACAGCAATTTTCACCCGACCCTAAGCAGTTCTATAACTTTGTGAACTCAAAGAGCAAATCTTCTTTATTTCCCTCATCATTGTATCTAGTTAATGAACATGGAAACACTGATTTGGGTATTGCAGATCTGTTTGCAAAATTCTTTCAATACACTTATTCATCTGAATCCTATATTCAAAACCGGTATCCATATCCCATTTCCCATTGTAACATCATTGTTTCTCCTGTAATAAGGGAGCAATGTCTTTTTACAAATTTAAAATCGTTGACATCCACTTACTGACCCGGCCCAGACAAAATACCTAGTTGTCTGCTTAAGCACTATGCGGAGTCTCTGTGTAAACCACTTTTGAAACTTTTCAATTTATCACTTCAGAGCGCATCTTTCCCTCCTATCTGGAAGGAATCCTTTATTATTCTCCTACACAAAAAGGGTAACAAAAATGATATATCCAATTACAGGGGTATTGCTAAACTTTCTGAAATACCAAAATTGTAAGAAAAATGCTCACTTCAACCTTTTATCACTTTTGTAAAACAATTATTTCTCCGTGTCAACACGGCTTTATGCAAAAGCGTTCTTCAACTACAAACTTGCTTGAGTTTACATCTTTTGTAAAGCTTGGTTTTAGGGACAAACGTCAAACTGATGTTATTTACACTGATTTCAGTGAGGCGTTTGATTCTGTTAATCTTGATCTGCATGTACATAAACTTGACCTTTTAGGTTTTCGACAACATCTTCTTTGTTGGATTGCATCTTATTTGAGAAATAGGGTTCAGCGAGTATTATTTAAGTCCACTCTTTCTGGTCCAGTCATTTTCACTTCTGGTGTTCCTCAAGGAAGCCATCTAGGTCCATTATTGTTTAATTTTTTGTAAATGATCTCCCTTTCTCCATCTCACATTCTCGTGTCCCCATGTACGCTGATGATGTAAAATTGTGCCTTTCATTTAATGATGGTGCCTCCCATCTCAGACTCCAAGAGGATCTTGATTCTTTACATTCTTGGTGTTCTGCTACTTATATCTAAATATCTCCAAATGTAAGTTCATGACGTATCATCGGTGTAAACCTCATTTGTTTACATACACGATTGAATACGCCCAACTCGAGCGAGTCTCTACTTTTAATGACCTCGGTGTCCAGTTTGATCCCAAGCTGTGTTTTAACCAATATATCTCTTCTATCGTAAATAAAGCAAAGAGTGTTTTTGGTTTCATTAAACGATGGTCTATTGAATTTAATGACCCTTATACCATAAAGACTCTTTTATATCTCTTGTGCGTCCACTCCTTGAGTATTGGTTTCATTAAACGATGGTTTATTGAATTTAATGACCCTAATACCATAAAGACTCTTTTTATATCTCTTGTGCGTCCACTCCACGAGTATTGCTCTTGAAATTTGGTCTCCGCAATATATAAATAATCAAGTTCGAATTGATTCTGTACTGAAACAATTCCTCCTGTTTGCCCTTCGTGGCCTAAACTGGAATCCAAATTTGCGTGTGCCATCTTACTTTGATAGGCTCCTTCGTATCAGTCTTCCATCTTTGGTGCATCGTAGGATAGCTCTTGGGATTAGTTTTCTTCATAAGCTCATAGTTGGGGAAAGTGATTCTGCTGAGCTATTGAATCAGTTAAACTTTTGTGTCCCTAGTCGTCCTACCAGAAATTTTGTCCCGTTAGCATTGAATAGATGCATTACTAACTATACCCTACACGATCCTTTCCGAGTTTTATGCACTTCATATAATAAATTCTATCACGTTCTCTCACTCGAGATATCGCCATCATCGATTAATACCATCGTCATTCGCTGCCTTCGGGATTCATGATCACACTGCAGGGTGGATGAACTGGATGTCGCTGATTTGGGTCACCTTTACCATCTGCATTATTGTAGTTTATCAGTCTATATGTCTCTGACCACACATGGCTGTGAGTAGGGGCATAGCTCGCTACAATTTGCAAATAAATTTCCCCCATCGGGTCAGAGGCTGGTATTTCATATTATCCTTATTTATTTATTTTCATGTTATTTTTGCTATTTATTGATTGTTTCTCTTTTTATTTTTTAATTAATTTATTTTAGTTTAAGTTCACTTCAATTTATACTTTTTTCTGACTTTTAAGTGTTAAATGTTACTTTTATTTTTGTTTTAAACTGACAGTTTCTTTGTCAATGCCATTTCAAATAAATAAATTAATAAAATATCTCAAGCATGTTTAATTTACCTACACTTAGTAAACCAGATGCGATATCACTACAAAGGTTGATCGATACGATCGATCAGCAATACGAGGATCGCTTTTCTCATTAGGGTCATCAAGTGATGTGATGATTGCTATAATAATTTACATTTTGTTGCCTAAGGTCGACGCAGAAAAAAAAAATAAACTACGATGAAAAGCAAGTATACGAGAAACAGACAACTTGGAATGAGTGTTGTAAGATTCTGATACGACGCTGTCAGATTCTAGAATACCGGTCTCAAAGTCTTTCCAAACATTATGTGAGTGATCAATAAAATCCAAAACACAAATCAACATCCAGTTCATTCATTGTGACTCATTCAGCTTTCGTATTTTGTGAGTCATCACGTCACTATATTTGTAATTGTTCTTCGTTTGTAAATTCGCAATTGAGTCAACGAAAGGAATTTATTAAGAAGGCAGTACTTTGTTTTAACTGTTTGCGTAAAGGTCATACATTCAAATCATGTCAATCAAAGTCACGATGTAAGGCTTGTCAGTTAGCTCATCAATCACTTCTGCATAGTTACAATAGTGATTCGACTACACTTATTAATGCGAGTGATAACTAACAAAGCGGTTTAGTACCTAATCAAGGTCAACAAAATTTTCAATCTCATCCGAATATCACTCTTTATAGCACGCACAGCTAAGAGAGGCATATTACCTACTGCAGTTGTGAAGATCAAGGACAGATGTGGAAATTATCAATTTGTTCGTGCATTGTTGGACTCTTGTTCTGAAGTTAATTTAATATCAGAAGAAACGGCGAAACGTCTGCAATTAAATAAGCAAATCAGTTTTAACGTATATGCTACGCTAACATCCCGTATATAAGAATTTGAGTGGCCGTCCCACTTCTCTGTAATCAAGAATATTTGTGCAATTCAGCCATTTAATGCGATTAAAGTTTCAGAGTGGAAACTACCAGAGGGCATAACGCTTGCTGATCATGAGTTTTATAAGTCAATCAAGATTGACATACTTATAAGTACAGAAGGATTCTTTGTGCGATTCGAGTGGGAAAATATTGTCTTGGGCCGAATATGCCAACTCTGATTAACACTGCATTTGGGTGGATAATTAGTGGTTTTATGCATAGTCCACCAACTGATCTGCAATATAAATGTAACTTGGTGCAAGAACAGCCATTACCAGAAAGGATGATTCAACTTTTTTGGGATGTTGAAGAATACACAATTACACTAAGTCAATTCACACGGGAAGAACAAATGTGCGATGAACATTATAGGAACAATGTTAGTCTGAATGAAGATTGCCGTGTGCAGGTGCGTCTTCCATTCAGAGATTCTCCTTTAGAATTAGGCAACCCATACGATGCTACATATCAACGCTTCAAAATGTTAGAGCGCAGACTTGAGCGAAATTAAAAGCTTAAAGAAGCCTATGTAGATTTCTTGAAGGAGTATGTTGCACTAGGTCACATGTCACGTATCCATGAAGTAGATAGAAGAACCATACTTTTAAATTCCACATCACTGCATAGTTAAACCACATAGCCATACAACAAAATTGCGGGTTGTTTTTGTTGCGTCTGCTACTACAACTTCTGTGGTTGCATTAAATTAATTGCTATTGGTCGGTCCAACAATTCAACAAGATTTAATTACAACTTTATTAACATTTCAGCTACACAAATATACTCTCTCAGGAGATATTACTAAGATGTACAGGCAGGTTGTTGTAGATGAACGTGATAGAAAGTTCCAACTGATACCTTGGAGAGCGAATTCAAGTGAAGAATTACAAACATACCAACTGAATACAGTGACTTATGGTATGACAGCAGCACCATTCCTTGCAATATGCAGCCTTTTCTACATAGCTGATACATTTGAATCTGACTATCCAATTGGTTCATCTGTATTGCGTACAGATTTATATGTTGATGACTTATTAACAGGAGCTGATCATGTGGACGAATTATTAGAGAAAAAAAAACAACCGATTGAAATACTCGGAAAGGTTGGATGGATAATGGCGAAATTCAATAGCAACGTGTCAAGTTTAGCAGATTCACCAAGTGAGGCAATTCTCATGCAATTGGATGAGCAAGACGCCGTAAAGGCCCTTGGGTTGGCATGGCAACCAAGGTCAGATATGCTTGTTTTCCGTTATGATGTACACTCCACTGAAAAATAAACTAGACGGTCTGTATTATCTGTAATTGGTAAGATTTTCGACTCACTTGGTTTAATAAGCCCTGTAGTTGTAAGATGTAAAATTTTCATGCAGGACCATTTGTTCAAAAAGCTGGATTGGGACGAGCCGCGTGTGTGGATCGAGTTGCAACATGACTTGCGCAAATTAGCATACATAAAAATTTCACGTTTTGAATTTACGTCAAACCAATACAAGAGTGAAGTTCATGGATTCTTTGATGCATCCGAACGTGCATACGGATGTTGCATCTACGTACGCACATAGATTGTTACTAAAATCTACGTGAATTTGTTAATAGCAAAATCAAGAAGAGCACCGCTCAAGGTTCAATCTCTTCCTAAATTGGAATTAAGCGCTGCTGTGTTATTAAACAGCACGTTTAATAAAATAAAACGTAAGCTAGAGCCATATATTGATAAGATTTATTTGTGGACAGATTCAAAAATTGTATTAAGTTGGCTGAATATGCATTCGTCACAATTAAAGTGTTTTGTAGAATTTCAGAGCTTCAACAACATGCAACTGATGTTGAATGACGACACGTGCCATCATCGAAAAACGCAGCAGATTTTGTTTTCAGAGGATGTACTTCAGAGGAATTACAATTTAACATGTGGTTCAAGGGTCCTGATTTCTTAACACGCTCATGTGACGAATGGCCAAAATTGACTGAAAGGCTTTCAACGTCAGTTGAACTTCGTAAGCGAATGACAGTTCTGTATTGCGAATCATCAACTACATCTATTATTGAAGAAATCATTCAACAATCATCATCGCATATCCGAATTTTACGTAATATATCATTTGTGTATCGCATATTCAACGGAATAGCACCAGATTGTCAATTGACAGCGTCATCGATCAAACACGTACCATCGAAAGAATAACGAAAAACATTCTGGCGAATAGTCACACACTTACAACATTCAGTGTACAAAGAAGAGATATCATTACTAGAAACACGACGAGTGTTAAAGCCGAGTGTGGAAAGTCTCACACCATTTTTACACACAATGCAAATAGACAACACAAAAATTACGGTTTTGAGAGTGGGGGAAGACTGGCCAACGCACAATTACCATATGATGCTAAATTCCCAGCCATTCTTCCACGCAATCATCGATTTATGCAGCTATATGCAAAATTTCTGCATAAACATCATTTAGTGTCGCTTCTGCGTGAAAGAGTATGGGTAGTAAATGCCAGAGAGTTGATGCGAAGGGTTGTGAGTTCATACACGCACTGTTTTTACTATAAACCACGGCTAATGAAACAGGTGATGGGGAATAGATTACATGGAGAACGTCTATTCTTAGTAACAGTTGATTTCTGTGTGCCATTTATGACGTCTCATAACCTTCATGGCCGGTCACTTTACAAAACCTATGCTTCCATTTTTGTTTGTTTCGCAAGCAATGCAATTCACATTGAATTAGTATCGTCGCTTACAACTAATGCTTTTCTTTCATGTATTCGAAGATTCATATCACGACGAGGGTTACCTCAGGCGCTTGTAATAATAATTCTTTATTTAAGTACATATATGTTTACACACAATACTATACTAAACATATATAAAAAATAAAGAACATATACGACTTTGACCCTATGGACGTCAGTCGGGTAATATATGTTTTTTTTTTGTTTTGCGGTTAGGGAGGTCGAAAATGCCTTCGCATCGTCAGGGATGCCACTAAAAACATCCCCCTTTGTAGGATATATATCCACCCTGGAACTGCTTGCGCATTACTTCAAGGTGGTATCCTCTTCTGACTTCATATGTCAACTGTCAACACCTATGTCCAGGTCCCGCTTCTTTAATCTTAAAATTTTTTCAATGTGTTGAGCTACTTGTGCCCAATTTTGTTTACTCACCAGCCTCTTGCCGACTATATTTGCTGCATTGACGAGGCCCACACTGCTTTCGAACTCATCACGCTCTTGTTGCCATCTGTTGCATTCGAAGAAAATGTGATTTGTATCATCCACTTCTGCGTCCCCATAAATGTAATGTGCATTTACTGCTTCCCCCATTCTGTGTAGGTATTTTCGGAAGTAGCCGTGTCCCGATAGCAGTTGTGTGATACAAAAATTTACGTCAGCCCACTGTCTACTTAGCCATGGATTCACTTCTGGGATTAGTTTAGCTGTCCATCTGCTTTCGTTTCTGCAGCCCATCGCTGCTGCCACAGCTGTATCGATTGCGCTCTAACCGTTTGTTTTGCTGCATTAATCAGATTGTGTTTCTTCAGCATCCATATTTCCTTTCTCTCTTTTGCGAGGAGGTCCATTGGTATCGTGCCACTGATTACCAATACTGCTGCTTTTGACACCGTGCAATACGATGAAGTTACCCGAAGAGCTGCCATCCTCTGTATTCTGCCCAATACTTTCCTTCTTTTTTCAACATTCAATGCATCGGCCCACACCTCGCTTCCATAAAGCATTATTGATAGCGTTGTGTCCAGGAGGAGCTTTCGCCTACTCGCAACTGGTCCTCCACAGTTCACCACATAGAGATCTTGTAACCCTTGCGGATTTTTCTGCTGCGTGATGGATTTGTGTCCAGTATGTCAGCTTGCAGTCAATTCTTAAAAAAAAAAAATTAAGCGTCTTTGAGGTCTTCAATGTTTGCGAGAAGAGACGCATTTCCATCTCGAGGGGTATGTGTTTTCTCGTAAGAAGAACAAGCTCAGTTTTATTGGCTGCTAGACAAAGACCATGTGACTCCAACCATGTTTGCGTCCTAATAAGCACTCGGTTTAGCTTGCTTTGTACTACTTGAAGATTTCGCGACGTTATGACTTCGCAGCAGTCGCCTGCGTATCCCACTAAGTAGCATTCGTCGGGCATTTCAATCCTTAAAATTTCATCATAGCTTACGTTCCACAAATCTGGGCCGAGTATTGAGCCCTGCGCTGCGCCTGCCGTTATCTGCTTCTTTTGCTGTCCTCTGCTTGTGTCGTAGATAAGTTCCCGATCTTTCAGGTAGCTACGTACCATCTTCATAATATAGTCCGGTGTTCTATGCTTATCAAGAGCATCTATCATGTCGTCCCATTTTACGCTGGTAAAGGCGTTTGTCGCCACTAGTACTATTGGTCTTGAATAGTGATTTATGTTTCGTGCTGATTGCACACTTTTTATCACCTCTTCGACTGCACCGATTGTTGACTTGCCAACTTTGAACCCATGCTGCCTTTCCGACAAGCCACCTGCATCATTTATTGCCGCTGAGTATGCCAAGTTTCAGCATATTTTCTAGTAGTTTCCCTGCCGTGTCCAGCATACCTAGTCGTCGGTATGCTGATGGTGTTTCAGGATCTCCTTGCCTTTGCTGATGAGGACCAAATTTTATTTTTTCCATTCCACCGGGAAAAGGCCTTCTGACAGACAGATGTTGTACATGTTTAGCAGTATATGTGGGCGTTCTGCAGCAACAATTTTTAGCACTTCCGCAGGGATTCCGTCCGGGCAGGGGGCTTTGTTGCTCTTTAAGCTTCTAGCAGCTATTTCTATTTCATCTGCTTTGAAAAATGGTGGTGGATCGTTTACCGGGCCCTCTGTGCTGTCCGTTCTCTGTCTGTGTGTTGGAAACAGATTATTCACGATGTTCTCCATCACATCTTCATCGAGGTTAGGAGGTTTTTTCCTTGCTCCGAGTTTTTTCATAACTATTTTATATCCAAGACCCCACGGGTTCTTGTTTATGTCCCGCCGAAGCTCTTCCCATTTGTCTCGGTTGCTAGTTTGAATGGCCGAGTTCAGTGCACTCTTTGCAGTCTTACATTCGAGTACTCTCAACATGCTGCTATATGGGTGAAAGACAAGTTCCCATTAACAATCTTAGGAAAAGGAAACAGCTCAGAATGAGCTGTTATCTGACACGAAGTAAAACTTGATGAACTGGAAGATGAGGCACGAAAGCTCAACGGTGATATGATTGTAGCCGGAGACTTTAACTCAAAGGTTATCGAATGGGGAATGCAGACGACTAATACAAGAGGGCGGCGAATCCTGGATATGGCCGCCAGATTAGGGCTAATGGTTGTAAACACCGGGTCTACGCCAACTTTCAGAAGACCTGGATGCGATGGCACAATCCCTGACATAACACTGGTGTCAGAGGGCTACGCACACAAAGTACGGCAGTGGACTGTTCCTGAAGACTTCACAGGCAGTGACCATCAGTACATAACATACAATGTCATAGCAGAAAGGAGTTTGAACACCAATACAGTAGAAGAAGGAGTACGAAAATGGAACGTTCTCAAAATATGCAAAGAAAGCTTACTGGCCAAAATTGACGAAAGCCCACCAAACTACCATGAGGCTGTCAGAATCAAGGTGGAAGCTACAATAAAGAGCTTAAAACAAGCGTGCATGGCAGCAATGCCAACCGTAAGAAAGAAAGAAAACTACTTATTGGTGGACGGATGAGATTAAAAATCTGAGACGGACTTGCATTCGGAGCCGAAGGAGACACACTAGAGCGAGAAAAAATAGCACAGCTATAGCGGAATTCTTCGAATGTAAGACTGCAAAGAGTGC